>UCOL01003053.1:0-21232 GCA_900474335.1 Ormyrus nitidulus | reverse complement strand
TTCCAAAGTTACAGGAAAATCCATTACCCAAATGTCGTACACTCTCCTTGTAAGTGGACAAATACTTTTAAAAAATGTCATTTACTTTTTTAAATGTATTATACCTTCATGAATTAAGTGCACGTTAGAGTCAAATGTTAATATATAATTTTACTAAATAGTAAACAATGCGTTTACCTGCCACATTTTTGTGATGAAAAATATAGAGACACACACAGTCGTATTCTGGGCAGCGGCACATAAATTTCGAGCATCCATGGACAGACACTCAGCGGCAATGATGGTCGCCATTGTGGCCAGTCCGAGTCCGTAAGATAAAGCAAATACAATAATGAATATTATAGGTAAAATTCCAGAGTCGATCGTTCCTCGAAAGCAAAGTCCGAGCAGAATCATGGAACCAGCACAGACTAAGGAACTACTGGTGACTAGAAAACGTCGACCAACTCGTTCTACTAGACAGCCGCTGGCGAACGTACAACAGAACTCAATCAGACCAAGAAGTAAAGATACATAGCGGCCTCGGATGATTGAAGATCCCAACTTCTCAAACGACAGCTCGGCGTAAGAGTACATTGCTGCCATACCGGAGAATTGCTGGGCTATAAAAAGTATTTGAATTTGAATAGCCATTTAAATCGACGATTTCAATACATAATAATAAAATACTCGCGTAAAAATCAATCATCTGCATACAAATTTTTTTGTAATAAAATCATATGCGTAATAAACCTTAAATAACTTCGAATGTTTTTCACGCACAAACATTTCTATTTTATTCAAACAATGCGCTGCAAAGAAAAAGAAGAATAAAAATGAAATCAAAGTGTTCACGAATGGGGCTTTGATGTTGCATATATTGGACGTCTACCCGAGAATTTTCTACATGTTTCAATTCAAAGAGAGGATATTTCTATGGTGCCATGATTGATTTTAGTATATACAATACTTTGAATGTAAAATAAATGTATTATGACTATCTTTGGGTTTTATTGTGGGTCCAATGCAGAGCACCCTAAATGTACCCAGTTTATTGATTAAACTGAATAAACATTCATTTTTTATTATTTGAAATCGACAATTTTGTGAAAAGACGAATTAATATTAAAATAAAAAGTTATAAATGATTTAATGGAAAACATTTATGATAAACTTACATTGTAACGTTTACATTCACATTTCTTAAAAAAATTTTTTATTTTTATGAAAATCTACTCACCAGTTGTAAGTAAAACGACCAATAATATAGCTTTTCTATTGGGCACATTTCCGAACCCTCGCCTAAGATTAATCCATATTCCATCACTCCCACAATTAGTATTCAAAGCAGTTTTTTCCACGAATTCCGTTATCTGCTCGAACTCCAGGTGAACATCTCCTTTGCCTCTCAGCCGTCGAAGACTTTCAAGAGCTTCTTCGGGTCTACCTTGCTTTAGTAACCAAAACGGTGTTTCCGGTGTGACAAAAATGTACAAACTGGCAAACAATAATACTACTGCCAGGTACAACGCCACAGCAGTAGAAATGGTCGTCATAGGCCCGATAATGAAGGATTGCAGAACTCCTATGTGAATGGAAGCACAAAACATGACGGACATGCTGCTGCGCAATCGTCGAGTTGATATTTCCGAGAGGTACATCTCCGTTTGATGGCACATCATACCACTGCCCAAACCTATTACGATGCGGCCGACCACGAATTGCTGGAAGTGAATAAAAGTAGTTTTAAACAACTGTAAGTAAGAATACTTTTATTTATGTGTAATCAACTCTTTTTTATAGAATTATAATAATGCATGCACCAATGCTTAAAATTGTGTTAAATTAAAATGATTAATTACATTTATAGTAAAAAGCTCCTAACCAGCAGTAACGTTTTCCTCAATTTAAATATCAGTGCAAACAATACATTTTTAAAAACTACGGTTTTCATTACATATAAGCACCTGCATTCAGCTGTATTTATTATACAAGCCCTTACGTGCAAAGTACGATCACGTGTTACTTTATGCACCGCAAAAGCCACTTTCGTCCTCGAGAATCAAACTGCCAGCATACCTAGTAGATTTGCAAGTTCAAACCGCGCTAAATTACTTTGACGTACTTTTGCATGAGCGTAGCATCATATAACTCAAAACTAAATACCAACGGACAGATTTTTAAATGCGATGACCCAGTTTACTTCAAATCAGTTTTTAAAAATGAGTGTTTTCAGTAAAAAAATTAAACAAATAAGAGAAAATGTCGTATCGGATGAAAAAAATTTCTTAAAAATCCGCATATTATATGTAATTCCATTTTAATTTTAAATAAAAACAAAAAGAGCGCATCTTTTAATAAAAGCAAGATCCTAAAGCAATGCATAATCGAGTAGAATTCTTTACAGGTCAATAAATTCTCACCCAAAAAGAGCTTGCAGCAGCGACGATGGACCAGCCAAGAGCGAGCGGCACTGAGGCGAAAATAAATAATTTCCGCTTTCCAAACCGACCCGCTACAACCATCGAGATGAAGCCACCTACTAACATGCCCAAAAAGAGGATGCCAGAGATTGTAGAGGCCTCGGAATCAGTAAAGCCCATTGATGGTGACAGCAATTTCGGTATTGCCGCCTGGGGCCAGCCAGCTACATGACCCACAGCCACGCCATTTAAACATGCTAGAAAAGTTGAAAAAGTGGAGTAGTTTTTTTAATTAATACTGTTGAAAGGAAAAAATACCACTATGATGAAATGGAAGGATTTTAGTTTTTTTTTTCTTTTTGAGGAATTATGAAATTTAAAAATTGTTACGCGGTTAGATTTTCTGTGATGCAAATTTACGCAATAAAAGTTTTCGCAATGTCTATGTTTACAGATAATATTGTTATAAATAAGTATAATTAAATTATTTTATACGATTCTTCCTCTATAAAGGAAAAATTTTATTTAAAAAATTTTGGGTTTCTTTTTAGTTTAAAAATAAAATTTTTTTATAAAACTTAATTCATAAGCTTTTACACCTTAAAACAGGTAAAGATTCTTTGTTGACACAAATGATAAAATATAATATTCTATTATTCAGAATAGAGCATTAATCAAAGGATAAACCAGATTTTGATAATTTTTTATAAGTAATAATTTAAATTTTAAAATAATTATTTTATAATTATTAAGCACATGATTAGAATACGGAAACAATTTTACAAGTATTATTTCTTCTTCTACAGAAAGTGACTTTAGCTTAGGCTATCGTTATCAAAATGACAAAACAATTAAAAAAATTATTTTTTTTATATGTTTTGTCATTTTGAGAATGATATCCTAAGCTAAAGTCACCTTCTGTTTCCTCGGTTTTAAAATACACAGTACTTGAATTATAAGAAGAAATAATACTTGTGAAATTAGTTTTATAACTGTAAGAATATTTTTAATTTTTGTAAAATAAAAATATATAAGCTAATATCATCAATACCGATATTTTTCCGAAAATCAATAATTAATGGACTAAAGAGATTAAAGCATTTTTACAAAGAATAATCGATATAAATTTTAGTAATATAAGATAAGGTAATAAAGAATCCAAAGAGATTCAATTCTAATTAGGCAGATATAATCAATAATAATCATGCAAGATAGTCTTCGAATATCTACACACACGCAACACTATATATGTAGAAGATATGTGAAAATAAAATAAATATTCAACATTTTTAAGCACTAACAATAATTAGTTTCTTTTAAATCTAATAACCATACCGTTTTATTTATTTGAGATTAAACGGTTCATTACTATGTAAGTATTCCGACATAAAATAGACTGACTGATGTTTGTAACACACTGATACGAAACAGTAAATTTATTTCAGCGTTTACTACTAATTTGAGCACCAAGAATTTTTCACTTCCCAAGATATCCTACTCTTTTACAAACACTTTCCGATTAAACCAACTAACATTATTGTTCTTCAAAGTCTCTTCTTAGCGCAAAAACACACATTTACTTTTGAAATTTATTAAGCCAAACATCCTCTTTCGTCGTACCTGCTAGCACGGCAGCACAAAAGACGCGAAATCTTCTAAAAGCCGACTCCCGATCACCCATCATACTTCTTCAGTTTGACTGTCGATCGGCTTCTGACCAAGAAAAGCTCCTGGTACTAAATAATAAAGCCGTGGATGCCTCTCTCTATCTCTCCTTCATTGTCCCTCTTTTCAGATTTCATAAATATGCAGTCGCACGAAACGCTCGTTAATCACGGATGACTCGCACTCGCGTATGCACGCGCGAATTTACCAAACTCGGGGAAACTCCTTTTCCTCGGAAAAACGAAGCGCGCTCGAAAGACGCGAGCGGTTTTCGTGAAATTTAATCGACGCGCGTCATGTTGCAGTTATAAAACTTTAAAAATAGATGCAGCTTAAGTTGGGGTGGAGGATCTGTGAGGTAAATCAAGCGGATTTTCCGAAAGAGATTGAAATCCTCTTTAATTTTCAATGCTACTGTGAGTAATGAGTAAATCCGTTTTAATTTTTAACTAGAGATTAACGGCGAATTGTTTGTAGTTGTCGGGACTAAAAGTTTTAAACTTATGATTGCGACAAATTCAATTAAGACAGTTATGAGAGGAAAGTGTTAGATCACTGAATCTAAATTAGATTTTCTCTGAAGTTTATTTCAAGTTTTTCCCCGTAAGCAAAGCACAATCAGAATAATCAGCAATGAAATATTGTTTAAATCGTGACTATCACTTCAAGACAATAAGTATACTAAACTAAGAATGACTTCTTAATATCCATAAACGATTATGAATTATCAATTAAAAAATAATGAATGCATAATACAAAAAATCTTTGTGTTCGATACCTCTGCAAAATTAACAAAAGAACTATCGCAAAGAGTAATGGAAGCGATTAATACGTTAAAAAAATTTGCAAACATATTAATAAAACTAAAAGTCAAGCAACAGCTTTAAAGACCAATTAATTTAGTGAAACAATTTATTACTTACTAAATTATACTTGAATAGATAATTTATCTTATCGAATAAAAAAATACTTATTGAATACCGGAAGTCATATAAGATATCATTGATAATAAGCATAAGAACGATATCCCAAACAAATGTTTCGAAAATTCTTAAAGTCTAAGCTGTCAAATTAATCATTTCTCCAATTATTTTTGAATTTTTTTTTTTCATAAAAAAATAATTTCACAATTAATTTCACTCAGCTTCCAAAAAATGAAAATGGAATCTAATTTATCCTGTTTGTAAACTCTTTCATTCCATAATTTTGCGTGGAGCACACATTTATCTTATGCAACTGTCATAGTTTCAAATTAGTCATTCAAATTTATAACAACAATCTTTTATGAAAACTAGCTGTGCAAATTTTTTACCTCAATATAAGAATATCTTCTATAAATTACTAAACACTCAGAGCTAATATGTACGAGGAAAACGAATACTCGAAATGAATAACAAATTATAGTTTCAGTGCCAAGATTGTATATGAAATTACATAAATTCAGTACTTGTTTTTATTACAATTATGAAGCTTGAACAATTAATAAGATTATGTGGTCATAAAGGAGACATTAGAGCGTAAAATGTTGTTAATGAATAATAGATTGAATAGATTAACAGATAAATTAAATAAAAACTCGTACAATTACTTTTTATATCTTATTACATAATAATATTCTACGAAGTTTTTTTCTATTAAATTTAAATGCTTTTTTAAAACTACAATTACACGCTGTAACTGAAATTAAAATAATACAAAAGAACTACATTCATTAAGACTTATCTGGATTTCAAATTGACGATTATTAACCTTACGTAGCACTAAAGTGGTTGGTTAAAAGCACATGAATTGATTAGCAGTAAAACTGCAATCATAAAATTCTTTAAAGTAAATTACTTGAAATCTATTTCCGACTGCAGTGAGTCTTGATAAATGTAGGTAATTAAAACAAATTCTCGAGAGATAGGAACTGGATACAGGTTCTGCCGATCGAAACTTGTAACAGCTGCACAAAGCTTTGAAAACGAAACCTCGAAAAAAATCACGGCGCGCAAATCCAGAAGGGAGGTCCGACGCACCGAAAAATTTCGGCCTCGTAGCGTGCGAAATGATCCGACAAAGGGGAAAGGAACTCTTTGGCAGTCCGAATTGAAAGTATCGGATAAAAACTTATCTCCTTTCGTTCTATTTGTATCAGCAGCCGCTCCGCCGCCGCCGTCGCCGTCGCGCGGCAATTTCCCCTAAAGACTTCCCACATCTCGGGGAAACTATCATACGCTCGAGGGCGCTCTCTCGCAAAGAAAATAACAATCTAGTTTACGCGCTACGAGCCCCCAGGTATGGGTCCCGGTATCTATGCAAATGCGGGTATCTCTTTCCCCGAGAGCGAGACAGAGAGAGAGAGAGAGAGAGAGAGAGAGAGAGAGAGAGAGAGAGAGAAGTGCACTCTCGCTTCGCTTCAGAGGAGGGAGAGAGCCTCGGTCGGTCGATGCTGGCTGATTGGACGCTCGAATAGACGCCCGGTTTAACCATCTAACTTTAACTATTACCCTATACCCTTATACGCTCCGTCTCTGCGCTGACTATCGCGCTATACGGATCTTAAACCTCTCTCCCCAGTCTCTTTACCGTCTGTTACAGATAATTGTCGCTGCCGTCATTTTCTTATTTAACGCCGATTGTATCGGGAATTAGAATTCTCGCCGTGGCTCCATTGTTTCCTGGCCATTTTTCACCTGAGTACACAGTGGCAGCTCGTTTAAATCCGCGTTGTCGATGGGTAATTTGCCGAGTTCTTTAATGCTCCTTTCAACTCCCCACCCTCTTTGTTTCTTTATTCAAATTCCTTGATCTTCATTTATCTCCCCGGAAGCAGGCAGCTCTTCTCCCTCCCCTCCGACTAAACACTACACATCCGTTCGCTTTCGCGGGCAAACAGAGAAAACCGGGCTGGAAAGACTGACTGGCGCAAACGGCCGCACAACTCTGCAGAAAGACAGGAAGGAACGCAGAAGCCGAGAACCGTCGGACCGTATATTCCTATATACGCCGAGGCCGCACCGCAAAGCCACGAACGACTCTGTCGGAGAAAGGGAGGAAACGGGAGAGGAAAGCGCAGGGGAGACTCTCTCCACTGGCGCTAACTGGAATTGAGAAAATGTTAATTCTAAGCGAACCGAATGCTTCGCTTTTTCGAAACCGCGGCGTTCGTGTAGGCGCGCAAGCCTGGACTTTCCCCGGCCTCGAGTCTGACTCACTGCTTTCCGCTGCATTGTGTTTTTAATCATGCTCGCTCTTTTATTTTTACGTTCGATTCCAGAGAGAGAGAGAGGGAAGGGAATATAATCACGCGAACGATATGTACGAGAGCAAGCGAGCGGTAGCGGAACGTTTAATCCTTAAATGTTACCGCTCTTTCTCCGATTTTTTTCCGGGGCTGCATAGTATTTTACCGATAATTACGGCCGGGATTTAGCGCTTATGCGCGAGGCCGGGCTATTTGTTTTTGTTTGCCTTAGCGCTTGGTTTTTACTGAAACCAAAAATTACGGGGCTCGAGCCAAGCGTGACTTATACCGGTATTTAAGCAAATAGCCCTTTTTCTAAAGGTTTTTAGATTGCCTTTACTTAATCATTCGAAGGATTAAATTATCAGGGAAATAAAGCGCCCTCGGACGAACAAGCTCGTTATAAAAAGATTGCAGTTTTTTTCAAAAAACAACAAGTTTTAAAAACAATTCGGCCGAATATCAACTCGAATATTAACCTAAATTCTTGGATAAATACCTCGATACCGAAAAAGGCCAATAGGGCAGGATCATAATCCATCGGGCGTATCGGAAAAAAATAATAATCTCACCCAACTACTTTCCAATTTCGCTCGCCCCGGTGAAAAAAGGGTGGGGGGGGCACAATACCGGAAAAAAGGGTTAGGATCGAACCAGTACTACTCTCGGCAGCCTCCTTTTGTGCCCGGAAACTTTAAATAAAGAATATTCATAACGTCCCTCCCGTGCACTCTGCGCGCCCTATATAGAACTGGCGCAGGGATAACTGTTTCAGCGAACAATGCAGCCCACATAGAGTCGCATGCACTTCTCCGTCCCTCTCTATCTCCTTTGTTTTGCACGAATATTAGGACGCGACCTCGGAAATCGTCGAGGGACACTGCGCGCTTATATCTGGAGAAAAAGCAGGAGAGAGAGAGAGAGGAAAGAGGATAGTGGCCAATGCGATTTTGCCGTAATAGAACTGAGCTCTAAGATGTACAAGCCAGGTGTACACACACACACGTACATATGGGGACGATATTATTTTCATGGATGAACCCGAGCGAACGAGAAAATCGGCTGATGGAGAGGCAAGACAGTACGCTGCTGGGCTTCGTCTCTTCTGAAATGAAAGCTCTGTGAACTGCTGGGTAATGAAACGCGAAGCCAGTTTTAGTAAAGGACGTATAATGTAATATAAATGGCTTTTTTAAGCTCAAGATTGTATCGATTAGAGAAAACCTAAATGAGTTTCATAAATATATTTTTGAAAATTAAATTATTTAATTAACCAGTTTATAATTACACTAAACAAATAATGAAAAATCAATTTAAATCCGTAATTCACGTCAATAACATGGCAGATCTATGATTCATTTCTATGATTTCTATATATTTATTTTGTTCCTTTATAAAATATAAAATTTACTTTCTTTAATAATACTTTGCAAGTGTTAAGTATTTCAATTTCTACACCAGATTGTCCATCCAAATTATAAAAATTATTAATAATATTTAAAAAATAACTTCATGTTCATTTTCAAATTTTCTTCGTTACATTTTCGTTATTATATTTTCTTGCTTTAGAAAAAATATTTTCTTGTACTGCAAAAAAATACTATATTTCTGTGGTACTCATTTTCATACTCATTGCCTTTTGTTTTCGTAGAACTACTTAAAGACAAAAGGGCGCGGACAAGGTTGTTGCAAAAGAGTATGCTTTTCACAAAGTAAAAACTATTTTCAATCAATCTTTATTCGGGCTCGAAAAAATATTCCAACTGAAACAATTTTTTCCCCAGCAAAGCTTCCCGCGGCATACAGCTCGCTTTGAAAACGGAAAAAGGGCTTGCGGCTAAGTTTAGGCGACTGCAGCCCGACACAAACGCGCGAGTTTGGAAAAACCGTCGAAACTTTGTGTGCGCATGTAAAAAGCGCGCCGTAGTGAGTGAACATAAATATTGGTTTTTGCCCTACGGAGCAACGAACTCTGCTTTTTTTTTTTAATTTAGTCGCGTCAAGGGTAACGAAAAATGTCTGGTACGTCAAGCTAAATGACTGTTGGTAGACTTTAAGCTAAATTTAAAAATTACTAATTTGACGAAATTGGAAAAAAAACACCGTTGACGTTTGATCACAAAATTACATATAGGTGAGTCATTAAACGGAATTCGTATGAAACATTGCAGTTACTACATTTTTAATTATCGTATTTGAAATCAGATATCTTTCGATTTATTGTGTACGGTTACGTCAGTAGTTTTACATTTTAACATATAACTTGCGTACGGGGAAATTCCTAGCAGTTTACTAAATTGAAATTATCGAATCCCCATTGATGTGGCAACTATTAGTAATTAATTAAAAGTTTAAATATACAAAATAAAAATACCCGCTACATATAAAAATTATAACAAACCGAAGTTTTTATTATGCTTCAATTATTAACCCGAAAAATTCTATAATAGTCATATTATTCAATAATTTCTTAAATGTTCGCATTCCGAATCGTTAAATGTTCAGAGTAGCGTAAAAAATTGTAATAAGTCTTTGAAAGCAATTAAAAATATTTTATTTGAATGAACATGTAATTTGCAAGTTGAATTCCTTGTTTATAGCCGTGCATTGATCAATGCTGTTAAAATTTATTATATAACACATATCACAAAATTTACTCGTGTAACAAAATTCATCGCGATATTTTTACCGGTTTATAAATCATGGCATTAGATATACGCGAAGCAGAATAAAACAGCTTCACGTATTTTAAAAAGATATTACGTTATATATCAGGGTTTCTACAAATCCATATAGAAACTTATTAATGGTTATATACCCATTTTAACAAAAAAACAGTCTAACGACCTTTCTATCAAATAAAGTACGAACATTAAAGCAGCAGAATAGTTCGAAAGGTAATTATTGTGATAGAAGCGACGTCAATCGGCAATCTGTACAAAGTTTAATACCCTCCAGCGAAGAGCATCTCGTTTAAGAGTTATCGCAGACCGGGCATCTATCTCGCGGGACGTGTAATGCTCGTCCGTTTGTGCTTCTCTAAATAATGATTATTCAAGCGGAAAAGCGGGGTCGAAGCAATGTCAGTGCCGTTGCTGCAGCGTTACCCGGAGCGGCCGGCCTTTGCCTCACAAATCTGGCCTTTGCCGTACAAGTGCACACACACACACACACATAGAGAGTCTCTATCAATTACTTTAACGCATCGATGATATATCTTGAATACCGAGCGCTCTCCGCTATCTATCGGAATAATCGCATAACTATACATACGCATGAGCAAATCCACTTTCCTAATTGAACGTGAATATGAGCGGCGTGCGAGCGAGCGCCGTTTATTTACGAGGACGCCCCGCGCGAGAGCTTTTATGTTATTATACCGCCGAAATTTGAAATATTGGCTCAATGAAGCGTCGTCGCTTGCCCTAAGTTTACCCAATTGGATGTTGATTTTTGTCGGAATAATGATGACATTTCGTGTTTTTCTCAAGTTATTATTTTTATTCTGTCGTAATCTTGTGTACATTTAAAAATAAATTCTTATTACGTACAAACTGTTGTGCTATATCATGTTATGCAAAGCAATTCTTGAAAAAAATATTACGCTTTCGAAGTTTTTCCTCCAATAAATTACTGTTTGAAAATGATGTTAAATTGTGCTTTAAATTATATAAGATTAAATAACAATTTTGTTTATTGACTTTTATAAAATTCATTTTAGAACGCGTAATAGCACTCAATTGAATCTTTTAAAACTACAATTATCTCAAAAGATATGACGATGGTTAATGAGGTTTTATAAAGCAGAATGCCAAATATTAATAAACGAAAAATTCATGTGTATACGATTAGTGAAAGGTCTCTAATCCGAAATTCTAAAACTAATTTCTCAGAATCCAAGGTGATTAAGTTTAATGGTATTAGCATTCAGTTTGTAACATTGTCTAAACAAATCTATCTAATGAATGTAGACTCATATCAAACTAGCTCTCGCTGGTTTAGTAAACGATCATTGCTAAATTAATCCTTTCATCATTTCGCTCTTTCGATTAAAACCAAAATTCACGTTATTATTATTCTCTTTACAAACCATCGGCGCAACGAACCGAATTTTCCGAAGAAACAACTCGACAAGAGAGCACGAAACGCAGTAATCCACCGACGCTTCGTGAACTAGATGTTCAGTTTCATCACCGTCATCATCATTATCATTGGCAAATTTAAAGCAAAGCCAGCACGTAGTCCTCGTCTACGTCCGAATTAGGCAAGGCTGCATATTCAGGCAAAGGATGATGCGCGAGTCGCACGACGCCGCCGTCGGCATGCAGGACAAAGGCCTCTCTCTCTCTCTCTCTCTCTTTCTCTCTCTAGTCTCTCCCTTCTCGTTACAGGGACGTTGGCACGTGTAGAGTCGGACGTGACGAGAATCGCACGCGCCGCTTTCTGTCTTCGACTCGTGTGTTTGCGATAGGCCGCCTCGCCGCTGCTCGTCGTTGCACTTTTCCTGCACGCGGCTTTTTCGAGTGCGACGATCGATTGGCCTCGACGAGCTTCGAAAATACCGCGGGCAATCGAGTGAAAATATCAGCGGGATGTATCGACAAGTCTCGGCGCTACAGCGGAGGATTAATTTTAGTCAAATCGAAATGCTTGCAGTACTTTAGTTCAGTTAGCAGTCTTGGTTATTAATACTTTCAACGTAAAACGTGTTCGATTTGTTCATTTTTTGCTGATGAAATTTTTAGGCGTTATTGATACGGTTTAGCTGTTCAAAATAAATATAAATTGGTTGGCTGAAACAAAAAAGGCAATTTTTAATAAAAAAAACAACGACCAATAAAAAATTTATTCAGTCCGTCAGTACTTTTATCTAACTCAATAAATATATCTTTTATTGCTCTATTGTAAAATCTAAAATAAATAAATCAAATTGAATCTGTTTGAACGGTAAAAAAACTTCGACAGCTTGCCCCGTAGAAGTAAAAGATTTATTTTATTTTATCATTACCATTCAACGCTCTTTATTATTAAAACAATAATTCGCATCATCAACATTTCAGCCTTAGCAGCTTTACGAGCAAAAATATTTTCACCAACACCCACGCAAGAGCTCGAGTCTAAAAAGCACGTTTTCATCTCGCAGAATCTGACCCTCCTCGGTAGCACTTACAGCATTACTTAATCTGCTCGCGTCGTCCCTTCAAAACCATCTCTCCACTCCTTGGCAGACCGACCGAAGCTTTCCTCGGGAAGGATCGACGCGCTCCTCCGGTAAAAGCCTATATTATGCCTACTCGAATCGTCGCGGTGGCTTTTCACACGCGACGCCGCCGCCGCCGCCGCCGCGCCACCCCCGAATGTAAACACAAAGCCGAGGGCCGAGCTATCGATCATCGCGGAATTCGATTCGCGAGAGAAGTGGACTCGCTCTGTTATCGCTGTAAATATTGTCGTTGCGGAAGGGCCGTTAATAAAAATGCACCCCACGTCCAAAAATATACATAAGCAGTCGGCGCGGCGAGTCGACTCGAAAAAGTCTCCTACTACGGAGCCGGAGAAGATGAATGTAAGTGATTGGCCCTCGGTAGTGTGTGACTCATGGGCTACCAATCGCTCGCTCCATTAGACTCGGGGCTGGCTTTGGAAACTGTCGCTCTCTCTCTCTCTCTCCCTCTCCCTGTGGCGGGACGCTGTGCACACGCTTCAACGAAGTTCTGATTAACGCGAGTCAGCGGTCGCGTGCTTTCGCAACTAGCAGCCCGCACGATTATTATACGCGGGCTCCTGATATGCGGTCGAGCTTTACGCTTAGATGGATGGATGGATCGACAAACTGACGCAATAATCGGCGGCGATGATGTTGTTACTTTTTTTTTTCTTCCGGCTCTGGATGCTTCTTTTCCGAAAGTTACCGCGCGTGATGCATCACTTTTTCCCGTGAGTCTTATCGCCGTTGTAGGGGGAATCTTTCGCGCACCTTTCTTGGAGGAGGGCCAGAGCTTACCCGAGTAGCCGGAGAAACAGGGAAAACGATTTGTGCGTACAAGGGAACGTAGTAAAATTTGTATTTTTCAATTTGATGATTAGCTTTTGTGTATATTTATAATATCTACTGTAATATTCCAAGAAGCGATAGTTGTACAAGCGATACAATCGCAAAGTTGCGCCAATAATTCTTTATCTTTACTGTTTTTGAATATCCTTAGCATATATCGAAGGTATATTTAATATTCATAAAACAAGTCCAATTGAAATTTGCAGGTAACGCTTTCACTGCAAGCGAAATAAATGCTTAACTACTGCATTATACGTTAATCGAATTGCTATAATGGTATATTTCATTCGCAAACAACATCGAAATCCGAAAGCAGGTTACGCAGAGCAGAAACCGAAAGCGTACGAAACGCGGTCGGATCTATAAAATCTTTGGCGTTATCGGCGCGAACTAACGAGGCGTTTTCATCGAGGGAATTAATTCCGCGGCTCCCTTTCTCTCTTCCGCCTTTTCCTCTCCTTTTTTCACGGAGCACTTCGGCGCAATAATTGATCGGTGCCAAGGGGCAGCCCGATGCACCCTCCTTCACTCGAGTATATATATACAGGCCGGGGCAGCTCTCGTTTATATAACGCTCGTCAAATATCGAGCGGCATGATTAGGTCACTTGAGGCGCGCGCGCAAGCAAGCTTGCTTCCAAGTCGTTAAGAACTGTAATTCCTTTTATTGCCGCGCTGCTGCTGCTGCTGCTGCTGCTGCTGCTACTGCCGCTGCTGCTTCGGGCAATATAAGTAATGGCTGGAAATTCTTTATTGCGAAATGCGCGTCCTACATCCAGCCTTGTGTGTGTATATATGTATGTTCTTGCTTGGAAAGAGAATGTTTGCCTTTTCCACAATTAAACTTTTTCGCGCGCGTGCGGGCTTCGTTATTGTACTAACGTCATGTCCACTGCTTGTGACGTAAGATTTTCCTTGATGCTGCGTCTTGTCGTTACGCGCGCCAGCGGGATTTTCTCGGTTTTATTTGTAAACTGTAATTTTGAGTTGAGATTTAGATCTTGAATTGGTGATTTAATTACTATTATTATTAAAAAGAGTTAAATGTTATAGATAAAAATTTGTTGCACGAATTTTATTTTTAAACTTTTAATTAAAAAACACTTTCATTTTTGTATAACAAGTTGTGAAATGTTGTTGTTTAAAACTAAAAAATGTATTTTAATTGCAATTAAAAGAGAATGTATAAAAATTTAAAACATTTTAAAGCTTGAAAATAGAAAATATTATATGTAATAATAAAAATAATAAAATTTTAATATTATCCTATTATACTGTGTATCTATATATAATGTTAATTAGTTCGTAGAAAAGCTATGGGAATAAACTCACAAAGGTATCAAATGTATAATCCTATCAATTAAAACGATCCTACATTTTGTACAATATTAAATGAAGATTTTGCAACAAATGCTACAAAAAACATTAATATTGAATAAGTAAATGAATAAGTCCAAATAAAAGTATATATACTACGTTTAAATTTAGTCGATATAACAATACAACGTTTATTTAATATTACACATGAAATAACCACGATTTTATATAAATTCTACATCTAGAGCTTAAATAATAAAGAAAAGTATCATTTAATGACTACAACTCTAGGTTTTTTATTTTAAATATTTGAACTGAACTTACGATATTATAAAAGAGTTTTAAGGCCGTATAAAAAGACATTTGAACAACTGTTTTGTAATCTCTATATTAACAGATTTATCAATAATTTACATGTGTTTTTACGAACACAAAAAAATACGTACAATATATTTTATAAAAATAAAATAATATCAAATGTGAATCTTAAAGAAATTTTTTTTCGAAACTTTGTCCTTTAAATACTACACTTTCGCTGAAGAATATTATCAAGTCTAAGTCGAAGGACTTAAATCATTCTCTACAATAAAATACGTCTCTCTCCATTCTCAGTTCGTCATTAGAATTTTCGAAACGTAAGTCTGTTAATTCGGAATATCTTGACAAAAAAAAACCATTAATCAGTCAGGCAGAACCCTTTTTTCGCAATGCCAATATCGAAAACTGCGCGAGGCCGTTGCGTAATTAGTGCATCCTTTGATGCAGAAAATGAAAAAAAAAGCGCCACATCGGCGAGCGTACACATATTAGCTTACACATATTAGCTTATATCGCGGCAACGTGGAGCCCGAATCACTTTGGACTTGTCGGGGAAATGCAATAACGCTCATAAAATCAAAGCGAATTTCTCCCTCCCTTCGTAATAAATATCAAATACAGGCGTAGGCGCGTTCAATCCCGCTTCTACGTCCGTGCGTTCGCATATATCCGAGAGCAAGTACAAGCTATGAGATATATGGGATCGGACAGTGCATAACGCAATCATGGGTCAATAATTGTCGATATGGAAACGAATTCTAAAAGCTTGCTCGTTTAGTCGTAATGCATGAGTTTTGTTTAACTAAGTAATGTGCAATTACACAGGATCTCTGATTAATCGATAGCTTGTTATTTGTAATTGACGGTTAGAAATTAATCACTGCTTGTAAATGCAATACGAAAATAACTGCGCAGTTGAAGAAGATATTTTATTTATTTATTAAATAAAATAATAAAATTAAGGGAGTTCGAATCCACGCAGAGACAGAATAATCCAATTGGACAGAAGCTCTGATTAATCAATGGCTTTTTATTTGTAATAGACGTTTAGAAATTAAATATGTACAATATAAAAATAACTGTGCAGTTGCAAAAAATATTTTAATTATGATAATAAAAAGTTAATTTAATCAGCAAAAGGATCTTTTACCGGATTCAATTTTGCATTTATTAAAATTAAGACTTAATCCCCAACACGCGCAGCTCTATCTTTTTTAATTAACAATCCTCGCCGGTCAGTGTAAAACTCGTGCCTTTGAGAAGCACCTCCATACTAATGCCCAAAGCTCGCATCCACGCGTAAATCCCAAGTAATGAAGAGAAAAGGATCTGAAAAACAAAATGGGAGGAATCGGTAAAGGACAGTAACGAGGCGATTAGCTGGAAAGAAAAGCGGCGCGCAAAGTGGAGGGTGATTAAAAAAGCTCAAAGATCCCGTGGAATACTAACGAAGCAAAGGAGATAGGGGGATGAGCGAAGAAATCTTGCCCTGGCGTGTGATGCCGTCTAAAGCGAGGTCACTTAATCTCTTAATCTACTTGCAGTGTAGTTAACGGTTCTTCCACTTCGGTTCTCCAATTTACAACGCTCTTCGCAGCCCCGGCAACTGTCTACCTTTTATCCCGATAAAGACCGGCTGCACAGGGAGATATACAAGCAGGTATGGCTCTCGGCGGTGTCTGTGTGTGCGCGGATCTACCGTTTGGTAATGGGAGAAGACCACGCGATAAGGTTCCCAGTCAAGTTTCTGGCTCCAAAACTTGGAGCGCCAAAGCGCGCTCGTGTATATAGAACCTGGGAAGATCTCGTTCGCTTAGGCGTCTGACCGACGTCAAGTTAAGTGATCTGGCTAACGCGAACGCCAGAGGAAGGTAAAGGCCTTCTTAAGCCTTCCTTAGGGATGGGTATGCTTAATAGATGTAGACGTATAATTCACGGCATCGACATTTTTTATTTTGCTTTGCTGATCAAATTTATGTGATAGTATTTCGGTCATTTATAATTATTTTTTAATATTACAGTTTGGAAAAAATGTGGGTCATTACGGTGGCAGTCCAGTGGCTATGCTGTAAATGAATATTTATGACGAAATTTATCAGTGAAAGATATCAATGCTTATATATATTGATTACGTGATTTTTAACTTCGACTATCAAACTAACGATTTGAATTTCAGCACAGTTTATTTCTTACGCGTAGATTCAATTTTTCAAGTTGACATTCTCGCTTAATCAATATAAAAACTGTTGCAACAATTTTCCGTATATTGTTCGAAGCTTTTTCAAAAAAACAAAAGTGTCAGGAATTATTTGGGATACACTTTAGTGAAAGGTAACATTGAAGAAACAATTTTTCACGTACGACCCTCGGGGAAGGCGTGCACGTTTTAACTCTGAAGAGTGACAAATAGATCCCTTCAACGCTGTAAAAATTTCAAGTAGAAAAAATTAGAGCCAAGAGTTTTAGCATTAATTTATAGGAGCCGACAAAAAACTGCTCAACACAATTTTTCACCTTAATTAATTTTATTATGCAAAGATTTAAAAAAAACATGAAAAATGACTATGCCAAACACGAGGGAATAAAGAAAAAGTAAAAAAATGAAGAGATATTTAAATTTGTTGAACCATTTTTAAAGCAAAAAGCTAGTAACGTATCGTAAAAAGAATTTTCAATCGATATGCGAAAAAAAAGTATAAATAGATTTTTTATATAAATTTTACAGAACACTTTTTTATTATTTATTTATACTTAAAATAAAAAAACAATTTTCCTTAAAATCCATTAATATCCTTTATTCCTATGAAGCTTTTTTCATCAGCTAAGATTTCCTAAAAATAGACAAAACATTAACGTTCAGTTTACTAAACGAAGCCAGAAAATTTCGAAGATTGATGACTTTCTCATTCAGCCGAGAGCCTCAAGTCTCGAGCGAAAATCGAAAAGCATCTTCTCGCGTAATCAACAAAAGTGAAGTCACAGTTGATTGCATGAAATATCACAAAAAGCCCCAGCTTCGAAGTCGAGCTTGCGATGCCGGCGCAATGTGTACCGCGGCAAGTTAAAAAGCCGTAATAAAGTAAGCCACGAGAGCGCGCGCGTCTGGCGCGGGTGACGCTGCGGTTATTTTAATTAATAGAGGCGCGCAACCTCACTCCCCCCGTCCGAGGGAGGAAAGGCAAAGGGAGAGGGGGGTGGTTATAGTCAGTTGGTAGCCCGGAGCCGCACACTTAATCGGGTCTGACTTTGCAATTCCCTCCTGCTCGAGCGACGCGTCATTAAACAAGACGACGGCGCGGGGGAAAAAGGAGGATGCGAGGCGTCACAAAGGTTTGATGTGTGCATTTATCGATTAAAACATCATCGACAAGCCGCCGCCGCCGCCGCCACCACCACCGCCGCCGCTGCTGTTGCTGCTCCTGCTGCTTCACTTGCATAATGAACCTTGATTGTCGATTAATAATCGCAGATCGAAAGACGTAAAAGCTCGAGTTTGAAATTCCCTAGTAGATTTTCGAGTTACTTCAATTTTGATGAAATGAGATTTTTTTATTCAATGATAACGCGAATCTCTCACAAATACTATACATTTTGAATACTCGTAAATTATAAATATAAGCTTTATAAACATTTACTTAACAAAAAGACGATTGGTAAAATATAACTTTGCATTTCGCAATTATTTTAACTAAAATAACGACGGCTAGACATATGAAAATAATCGCACGATATCGTAACCGCGCCGTGATTCTAAGCTGATAAAAAGTTTTCCACCGTTAGGGAGCAAGAAGCTATATAGGCACGTAGGTATTTTCAGACAATTTACCCGCAAGTGTCGACACGGCCAAAAGGGGATGAGGAAACTGCGTATTTCAAGATATCACGGACTGTTGATCCCGAATAGCGTATCTGTCGATAATTGGGAGACCGAAGCCCCCGTAGTAGACATGCAGGAGGAAAAAAACTCGTGGCGCAGAGTTGTGATAGCGGGGGATGGGAAGGAAGAGAAACAAAAAAAAAGCGGACCTTACGAAGGGACGGAAGAGAAAGCAGAAAGTCCGCGTCCTCTCGTTAGTGATTCCATCAATGTTTGCAAGGAAACAAGGAGGTGAAATGAGTTTGACTAGTGTTCCTGCCGCTAACGTATTTTAATAGCAACTTCAATAATTAATCATTGCTTTGAACTACTGAATAATTTCTCAATTAAAGCTGACGTATTATTTAAAAATCGCATTAATATTTTAAAATATTAATTGAATATTAAAATGGTAATTCGTTGTAAGATAATTAGAGCCTCTTGTACCAAACTGTCAGTCAGTTTGGTTGATGGAAAAATATTTAAATTCACTGCTTTTGTAAAATAGTTTTACGCAACAGGAAAACGGCTCTGAAACGTGGACTAATTGAAACTATCAATAAGTTATAGCGAAATAAATGTTTTTTTTTTTTCAAAATATTCGTGTACAATCTTGAATTAAAAATTAGGACCCCAATACGGATGATTAGCAACGTGCCTCTTAAAACTGTCGGGAAAGAAAGAGAAGGCAAATACGGAAAACGAGTACAGGACGCTCGAGCTGATTAGACGAGGAACAAACTGGTCGAGAGAATCTTCAGTTCTTAAGCGACCGGCGCAATTCGTGGCGTCAGCGGTAAGTTTCGTCGACGGAAAATCGAGCGCTCGCGATTTCAAGTTTCTGGCTCGCGGGAAGCTCATCGCAGCCCCAAACTTTGTGCGCGCGCGTGTATGTGTGTGTGTGTGTGTGTGTGTGTACTCCCGAAAGTTGGAGCACTCGCGCGCAAATCCTCAGCGCGATCATGACTCGTTAGGGAACAAGCAGGGCGTTTGTTTGGTTCTCATTTGGCCGTCCCCTCGACTCTTTGCTCTACTTCTTCCTCTCCTTCTGCTTTTTTTTCGCAAAGCAGCCTCGGAAATCAAGGATTTCGACTTCTCCTTCAGGATAATGGATCGTTACGGGCTTGACGATTTTCTTCCTCCACAGTTCGATTCGCCGAGTAATTGCGCTTCGGCGCGGAGCTGTAGTTTTGCGGCTTCGAGAAGATTCGACCGCGATCGTCGTCGTTAACCCGGCAAGTTTCGCTCCCGGATTATAAGTGTCGGGAGGAGTATCGATCGATTTACTGACTCGAGGATAGTTTACCAGGTCGATGGTTCTCGGAGGATTTTCCGAGCATGTAGTTGGTTTCGTATTGTATGCTTTGCTTTAATGACAACGGCGCCTTAAGTTTCGAAACTCTCGTCTACTTTCTTATGCGAGCACAACGTAAAGACAATTTTCCTAATTTATTTAGTTTTTTTGCATAGTAAAAATTATTAACGCATTATAGAGCATTCGAAACTGAACTGGTATAAAAGAACAATTATTTGATTAAGTTTTAAATGTACGATAAATAATACTTTCCATAAACAAAGTTTTTGAAAGAAAAAAACTGTCAGAACGACAATTGCATTATTAACTCGACTTTTTAAAAATATTTTCGACCTCTTAAAATACAAAGAACAAACTATCTGAGGTTGCAAAAACAAACTACGAGCTTACCGACGTTAATGTAGGTTTTAAAATTTTAAAAAGCTGTATTTCACGCATCGCAAAGCTCAAGCTTCAAGCAAGACGCGTAAAAGGACATCGAGGTCCACGATATAGTCGTCCTCGGCTGGCTTATTAAAATTAACAAGCCTGAAAACATTCACAAAAGAAAGCAGAATCGACGCGACTCTAAGCTCGGAAAATTTCCTTTGGCGGAAAATCTAGCCGCCCCATACACTGAAGCAGCCTGCACAGTCGGCGCTACTTCAGGCGGGACCTATAGTTACTTTCGCGTGTAAGCCCGGAAGCTTTTCGTTTTGAGGCAAAGTTTGCATTATGCGCACTTTATTACGGACGGCGTTAAGTAAAGGGCGCGCGGTAATAAACATCCTCTTTCTCCCGCGAGCACACTTTTTTCTCTCGCTCAACCTCGCCCGTTTTTTTTTTTTCGCTCTCGAACCCGGCCGGCGCAGGAGCACGAAAATTAATGCGCGCATATTACGCGCGCCGCGATGACCACCGCGGCTCGCTTCCTCGGCGGCGCATCGCTAATTGGTCGCGGGTAAAGTTTACGCACCCCCTAAAAAGCGCTTTAACCCAATAAGCCGAGGCCACAAGAGATACGGCCTGCTTCTGGGCGCGTGTGCATATGTGTGTGTGTGTGTGTGTGTGTGTGTGTGTGTGTGTGTGCGAGTAAAGGG
>UCOL01003052.1:0-21259 GCA_900474335.1 Ormyrus nitidulus | reverse complement strand
CTTCTAAACAACCCTTGAAAAATTCAAAAAGTTTATCCCCCCCTCGAAAGTCGCACTTTCCGCGCGCTGCACTTCGCCCTTTATCCTCGCGCGAGAACGCATTTTTCTCCGGCCTTTCCAGCCTTTGACTCCCCCCCGTCGTCCTTTGAAATCGAGGATTAATGATCCCGCAGACCTTGACGGCGTATTATCGCGGCAGGCACACAGCCACACCGCGGATCTTGCCGGGGCGGATTAAACGCGCCGCGGAAAAAAGCTCCCGCTGTTTGCTTTGAGAAACAATGCGAGCTTACTTTACGACGCGGCATGAATTTCCGCCCGCACGATGGCTTATGCCCGAGCTTTGCAACTCGACTCTCTCTCTCCGCGGGGTTTGTTTGCGAACTTAAGGCTGCGGCCTGCCGACGAGCTTCTCTCTCTTGCCTGCGGAGCGCGGTTTTATTGCGCCCTTTTTTCCTCCGCGAGGCGCACATCCAGCCCCGCGAGGTGAGAAGATCGCGGCCTGAGTGCCTTTCGCTATTGAAGTGATAAAAGTGGCGCGCGGAGAGGGCTTGCCGTTGTTTTAGCTGCCGGGGAAAGGGGATTAATATTTGGACTTTTTTTTTTAGACATGTAGGATTGAGAATTTTATTGAAGTTTTATGCGATTTTAAAAAGAAATGGCTTTGTTTGTTTATTAAAATTTAAGCGTACGGTGCATGCAATTTATTCATTGTTTGAGCATTATTCTTTCAGAAACTGATTGCTTTATAAAGTTAAATTTTAATTATAAAGCTAATTTTCATCAATTTTAGTATAGAATATGTTAGTTAAATGAATTCCGGAGTATAAATTTAAATTAATAGTGTATATTTTCATTTAAATGAATGCAAAATTCAGTATACAATTATTAATATAACTTTCAATAACAAAAACTTTATTTATTTTACTAATTATTTAAGTAATTATTTTACGAATTATTTAGCATTAATAATACCTTAAAAATAAAATCAAAGCTATAAATGCCAATGAAGTATAAAGTTAATATTATATTGCCCTTTTACTACGTTTTACATTTTGGGCGTAAAATTCTATTTAATACTTATAAAATGATATTAACATAAAACAATTTGAGTATTTACACAGTATTTAAAAAAAGATTATAAAATGAACATAAACCTTTTTACGGCTATTCGTAGATTTGCAATTTATTCACCTTTTCCCGAGCTTTATGATTCGCCTCATTAACCTTATTGTTTCTTTGCCGTAATTAACAAAGATTTGCTTTAACGCGCTCCTTTTATTTGCGTATAATCAAACTTTCATTATCGTTATTTGCCTTTATCACGTGTGCGCATTTACTTAAATGTCCGGCATGAAATACATACGCAATTAACCGGGGATTTGCAGTAATTAAAACATGTAGCACGCCGGTTAAACTTTTTGAACTTTTAATTTCCTGCGGGATTCAAGGCGCGGGATATGAAGTATTGCATTTTAAAAGCAATCTGTCTATATATCGGCTAATCCTGTTTATTTACAATAATGCGGAATTGAACTTGAGTAATGAAGAATATTTTTTGTGTACTCGTTGAAACTTATTAGGAGTTTGCGAGATACATTTTTTTTAATTAAAAAAAATCGATGGGAAATTATGAAATTCTATAATTATTTTTGGAAATAAAAAAGCAAGTAACTTGTAATCCAATTACACAGTTTTTTCATTCATTCGATAATAATTAAAAATACATAAAATAAAAAGATAATTGTATAAATTCGCGCTGAGCAAGTACTTGTTTTTTAAAAAAAATGTTTTTAATTGATGCAGCTGCATTGAATTTCACACATATTAATGTACATTCACATTAATTTTACAGCTAACAAGCATATCTTTTACACGATGTACATTGAATTTATACGCAGTTGCCTAAATTTTTTATTTCAATCCATTAAATAAGAATAATGCATCTGCTTGAAATTTTGCTTCTATTACCTTCTTTAAATTAAATATATTTACATTGCATAGGATATCGTTGTCTTAACGTCAAATGTTTGTTGGCCAAGTATTAAAAACTAAATTATTCAACCAACTTTACCGAAACGACGCGAACGAGTTTTTTATGGTTAATTTTTCTCAGAAAAACAGATAAGAAAAACCCGATCCACCTACATTAAACCGATCACGTAAAACTTGCAAATCTTACTCATTCGGCATAATCGCCAACCCAACAACGCGCGACAACCCGAACCCTTCGGCCCAGCAACCCAAAAGCTCCTCCCAGCCAGCGGTTACATCCGAACCTACCCCCGTCCGTCGATCGACATCGCCGGTCGGGCGTGGCGGCAGTAAAAAAAAAGGGAGAGGGGCGCGATGAACTTTGACGAGCCCTCGCCGGCGGGTTCTGATTTTATACCCGCTCCGGCCTCTCGGACCTCGGATATTAAGGCGCGCGAGAGCTTTTCCGCGTCCCGGGGACGAGCGGCCGTTCGCCGCTTGTTTTTTCCGTTCCCCGCGCCGTTTTGTCGCCCCGCGTAGTTTTTTCCGGCGCAGAGCGGAAAATTAAAAGGAAGCCGGAGCGTTAAGCGGTTTAATGACGGCGCGATCAAGCTGCCAAGTGGCCCTGCGGGTCTGCGGGTTTCGCTGCCGGCTGCCGAGGATCGGGGGATTTTCTGTTCTTCGAATTTTCAAGGTATTCGGGTTTGAGGCTTTGGTGCGTGACGTTATTCTGATGTTTTAACCTTTAATGTCTGAGGTGCATTTGAATTTTAAACGGAAACGCCTTGTTGCAGTAAAAATTTGCTGACTTTAAGGAAATACATTTCAGGCATTATATATTTATTGGGTCTTGAAATATAATTTGCCTATTAAACACAAATGACTGACAATCTTTGAATGAAAAGCTCTAAGGTACTAAATCGACGTAAAATAAAAGAACAAAAACCCGAAAGCACTCACGAATTGAAAAATTTCAGTGCGAAAGTTCGCGCTTCAAAAAAAAAAAAAAAAAAAAAAAAAATCCGCCCGTCCACGTCAAAAAGCAGCTCGATTAATCCTCCTCCCCGGCGCACCTCGAAAAATCAAAATCCCCTTCGCCCAGCCGTGGCCCTCGGTCGACGCCCCAAAAAATAATAGCGCAGCGCGGAAACAGCCCAGGCGCGGCCAGACAGTCCGGCCAGGAACGTACGGGCCGGACACCTGTACCTGCGTTTGTTCTCCGGCTTTGTCGACGGGGGGCGGGGGAGGGAGGGTAAAAAGCTCGGCGGGACGCTGGAAATCAAAGTCCACGGCCGGCCCTCGAGGACGGATACAATCGTTTCGCCGGGAATAAGTGGAGCGGCAGGCAGGGCCGCTGAAAGCCCGCCGGGAATTCGAAGTCGATACACGGCCGTCTCTCCCCCTCCCGCCCCTCTGCATATATACACGCGCATGCACTCGACACAGTTCCGTCTGCTGCACGCGCCCCGGCGATTCATCCCCCTTCCGCGCGCACGCCAATATCAGCGAGAGAGAGAGATACCGAGCCACAGCCGAGAGCGCTCCGATGCCAGGCGCAAGGATACGGCTCTTACTTTTGATGCCGCGCTAAGGATTTTCGGGCGAGGCCGGTTTTAAGATCCGGGAGCTGCGCGCCGACGGAGACTGGGATTAGACGGATATGCTGAGAATTCGGATTTTGAAGGGAGGGCGAATTTGGAAGTTTGCGCGCGGGGGGATATTAGTTTGGAGTTCCTTCGATTGCCGAGGCGGAGTTTGTCGAGATGTGAAAATTGTACTGGAAGCCTTTAAGTCTATCTGATCTGTGTTATTGATAGTTTAACTAGATTTTATTAAATATACGCTAAACCTACGTTGTGGTTAGTACAACGCGTCGGTTTTTGATGTGTAATTTTTACGTTTAGTAACGAAACATGGGGCAAAGGGCAGAAAAACTGCTGGAATTAGATGCACATTCATGCTTCTAAAGACGTACGCCAAGTACACTTATAGCGAGTCTCTTGACCTACAGAATTTATGTTCCTTTTGCCAGCGAGGATGAAAGGAAACGGAAGAAACTCCAAAGCTTTTCACGTTGCGAAAACACGAGCACGAGATAAGCGATATACGGATATACAGACATTTACATTTCACATTCAATAGTTTCGCCCTCTTATCTGGAGTTATTACAATCCATCAGAAAGTTAGAGCTTCGCGTATTTCATTACAATAAAATGGAGCTTTCAATATTTTATGGAAAAATATTTAAAATCTGAAAATTTATGTTTTAATTATATCTCATTCAATTTATTATAATTTATAATTAATTTAGAGAGCGAACTGCAATCAGTTTTTTTATACTGCGATTCATTTGCTTAAAGGACAATTTAATAAACGGAACCTTTGTCCGCTTCGAAGCGTTCAATATTTGCCTGCTTTCTTCCTTCAATTTAATAAGTTTCTACAATCCTGCATTGATTTATAAAAGTAACGAGGTCGTGTGTCAAAACCGATGGCTTGACATTAATCACGATGACATTCTGATTGGCACTAATTGCCAAGACCGTCTGTACACTTTGCGACCGTCAAACATCGAACCTTAACGCCTGGCGACGTCTCTGAAATTGTGATAATTAAACAAAAATGATTCTCATTGATTTTGCTTCAACGCTCCCTCCGCCGTTCCTCTCGGATTCAAGTATCAGAATTGCTTCAATAGATTGAAACTCGATAGAAGATTTTGAGGGGATAAAATTTTCCGAAAATTTGAGCGCGACATTGAATTCTTATCGGAGGTATTATCTTTCCCTTTAGAGAATTTAAAAAGTTCCACTGTCAACCCGATCCTCGCGGGATCCGGGATTCTTTACAATTTTCCACCCTCCGAATTTTGGGTTCAAAGAAAAATTTTTCCGCGAAAGCCGAGAGAGCCCGATGAAAGTTTCTAAAAGCGGGAATCGAATTTTCCGCTTAATTAAACGCGTAAAACGCCCCCCTGATTCCCGAACCTCGTTGCCCGAAGATTACCCGATTCGAAAGCAGCTTAACGCGAAAACAAATTAATAAACAATCTTGTCCGGGTTTCCATTTCACCTGTCGCGACCACAAAAGCGCGAATATCGGTGTGCCAGCCTTCGCAGCGCCTTTGTCGGTATACCGAGAGGTGCATTTTCCTCCGTTTATTTTGCCCGTTGACGTCTCTCGTTTGGCGGTCGTTTGTCTCGTTTTTATTCGTCTCTCCCTCTTTCGCTCTCTCTCTCTCTCTCACTCGACGCTAGAGGGCGCAGCGCTCGCTGATTGAAAAAATCGAATTAGCGGTCGCGCGGCGGGGGTAATTGTAATTGATAAAAGTGGACGATGCCTCCCCGCTTGTAAATGGGGCCATTGTCGGAGTTTTTATCGCTCGGAAAATTGTCGTCCTTCCGTCCCTTCCCTTTTTCCGCATTTGCCGCCGCGGCTGTTTATTCGTCCGTTTCGCCGCTCTTTTTGGTGTCTGGCGCAAGATTTTTTCGACCGCAATGTCGCAAAAGCTCGCGGTGTAGCTTATCGGCTGATTTGCTGCCGTTTCCCGGGTATCGACGATAAAACCGGGTAATTGTTTTTGGTTCGCAGTGCCGGAACGGAGAGAGATAGGCTTTTATTCTTTTTTTTTTTGGCTTTTGTAGGCGGAACTGTTGCGGAATTTTGTAAGGTATGTTCTACTACGTTTGAGAGACGTAATTAGTTTAATAAGTTGTGAAATTTTTGGTTTTTACGACGTGCTTATAAATGATATTGCGTAACGAAATTTTAGCGAAATTTTATTTACTATTTTTGCTGCTTTAGCAAACAAACATTACGATTTACGGTGTTCGAATGCATTATTGGTAATGCGATCAAACAAATCACTTTACAAGTTGCGTTACTGACAGGCATACTTGAAATATTATATAAAACAATGAATAAACTAAAAATGTATTCCATATAAGAGTACATTCTTTAATAGCATTTAATGATTACATTTATTTAACGAATTCGTTGAAAATTTGTCAATCAGTACATCAAATGCTATCTGTAAAATAAAAACTGTTCTGTCGTATTTTATTATTTATTTGATTCCGTACACATTGTTTCCGCTTCTAAGAATACTCGAATATCAGTAAAGCCTGTTAGCTTCCTTACTTGAATAGGATTATTGACTTTGAATTCTGATATGATTTTCACGCAGCTACCAGCGGCTCTCAAGAACCCTTAATTTATGCAGAGAGATGAAACTTTATGCAGAGGAAGAAGTATCTTTTAGGTAAAATTAATTTTTCTAATTTAAATATTTTATTTATAAAAAATGTAAAATCAATATTTTAATATAGAAAACAAAATTTGTTTATTTAAACAAAGAATTATTTGTCTTTTGAAGTAAAAAATCTTTGAGAAAAAATTACTTTTGCGACAAAAACCTTATTATCAATCTCCACTTTACAAATTTATGCGCAATGCATCAATCAACCCTTCCATAAATGTCGCTTTGCTATACCTGTGTTGTACATATAAGTTGTACGTACATACAACCTATAAAAAGTATAGCCGTCTTAACGATATTCATTATCGCAGCAGAAACCTAAACATACGCGATTAATTCAAGGCTACTCGTTTTAACGGCTCAATACGGGTCAACTCAAATTAAAAATAGCAAAAGCAGTATTTATTAGATTCGCAGAAACTCTTCAAGTTCATTTCCCCACGATTGGATCGCCAATTCGTTCGTTACAAACCATTCGCGATCAAAAACCTCGTCATTTTCCTATTTGCTGCTTTTACAAATTCATGTCTCTGATAAATTGTTCGTCCTCGGCTCTTAAGGCGATTACACCGAAATAAGGATATTTACTGACACTAAATATACTCCACCCGCAATTGTTATCAATGTTTCCCTAAAATTTCTCAATTGCTTGATCATTCTCTTCTAACGCGAGCAGCACTTCCCAAAATGTAGTTGCAACCGTATCAGAGCAGACTCGGCGCCGTAATTGATCAAACGAATTTACTTGTCGACGAAATCCAACCTTAATTATGCTATACATCGTCTTTCAAAACGATCGCTTTGTAGCTCGCCGAGAATTCAGTGAAATAATATTCCTTCGCCGACGCCTTACCGGAGAATGCAACTTAATCACCTTAGGAGCAGCTCGGCGACTGTAATCTTACTTTCCTCGGTACTAATGCAGGAATTACGCGGGGCATCCGTTAAATAACCCCATTTCCAATGGAAAACCAATAGTATTAAAAAGCTCGAGGCTTTTAAAAAAAATAATAATAATAATTGCACTCCGAATAAGGCAACAAACGCGAACAAATTCCCCCATTGTCGCGAGAGCGGCCGTAATTCTTGGAAAATTTCAGCTGCAATTCCCGAAACGCAGAATCGAGTCTTTCCTTATTATCTTCTTAGTCGGCGTTATAATGCCCCGCATATTTTCCCCACCCAGGAATGCACCCCTGTTTATACCGAAACATCCGCGCGAGCCCCACCCGCCCGTCGGCCTCTTCGGCGTGAATAGGATTATTCAGTTAGTATTCCGGTATGATTTTCGCGCACCGCCACCTCGGCGCGGCGCTTCCGAGAGCCATTAATATAATGCGCTACTTTTGTTCCGCGCGGCTAGGACGGTAGTTCGGAAACTATTAAATTACCAGCGGGGGGGGAGGGAAACTTTCCTCTATCGATACGTATTTACGACTTGATAATGTTCGTTTTTAACTGGTTTAAATGGAAAAGAAGTGAAAACGTCGGGGATTCCGCGGCGTTAATTTATGATAATTTACTCAAATGCGCATTATAATTTATTCTCGGTTAAGTTTGCAATGCATGAGTTGCGAAATAGGGCAAGTTTATAAACTGAATGGAAAATTATTTGAATAGATGAATAACCCAGGTAATTTACCGACTCCTAGATAAATTCATTAATAAAACTCGTTGACTTTTGAAACTTCTCGTACGTAACAATGGGATCCGGCAAGATTTCGGCAGGTTACTTCATTGCCAGTTTCGAGCTCGCCAAAGTGGCGACATTATTGAATTAGCCGACGATGCGAAAGTAGCCATTTTCCTCGTTGACGTCGAGCTGCTGCATTCTTTCAAATACCAAAATAGGACACTAAAGAGAATATAGCTCGTTGTTAAAAACTACCTCTCGAAGTATCAGCTCTCCATAAACTCGATGCTCCCCCAAAATCGCAAATAAAACAATTTTGACGAACCCTCCAGGAGAAAGCCCCAAAATCCATCCAGCGAGCAGTAGAAACACTGCAGACGTCCGGAGTCGCGAAAAACACGTCTCCGAAACAGTTGCCGCGCGGCCGGAAAATCCATCGAAGAAACGGCCGATCGAAAAATCCCAGTCACGAACTCGCTGGAATAACAGGAAGAATAAGAGCCTCGGCAGAGAGAGAGCTGAACTCTCTCTCTCTCTCTGTCTCTCTCGTCAGGCGGTGGCTGCGCAGCGGCCGACGATCCGGAAGTTAGTCCCACCCACTCCGCAGAATGCATATAAAGCCGGGGAGTGAACAATAGGGCCAGAAGCGCGCGCTCGCGAGCGAGAGAGAGAGAGAGAGAGAGAGACTCGGGGCGTCGGCCGGGAATCGAAGTGGCGAGAATCGCATTCGGGAGGCTCCCCGCGATAAGGCGCCGCATCGGATTTGACAGCCCCGAGAAGGAGGCAGTAGGACGTGACCCGCCGGCTGCGGCAATAAACCTGCCGCGCCGATACACTGCTACCCCTCCCCCCACCTCCCTCGCTCTCTTCTCTCGCTCGCTCCGAGGCGACGACGTTTAACGAGCTCGCGAGCACATCGAGATTTCGTTCGAGCGCTCCGAGTTGCTGACGACGCCGAGGCGAGAGGCTAAGCCGGAGATTGAAATTAACGTCTTTTGACGGGGACGCCGGATTTGATTGACTTCTCTCGCAGTTAAGGGGAGATTGATTTTTTTTCGGGGGTAGCAAGAGGGTTTTAGTATCGAGATTTTTTCATTGCACAGTGGTTTTAAGTCACATTTTAAGGGAAACAATTACCATCAGAGATTTTATTAGATCAAACGTATACGCAGAGCGGCTCGATATCAAACGTTAAACATTTATCGTTTCGTTATCCGCGCGTTAATTTTAACGGCGCAAGTAGCATAAATCGATACGTCGAGTATCGCGCCGAGTTATGAATTGTTAAATTCATCCGACACCCGTACGAGTGCCTCCCCCGTCCGTAAAAGGATTAAAGCGCTTCATAAGGGCTCCGTAATTACAGCCGGCAATAAGTGGATAGTAAATAGCCAGAAGGAAGTTGAATGGGGAGAGGATCGTGAAACAGCGACACTTGTGAATTCAAATAAAGCTCCAGCGGCGAATCTTAGGTTTAATCTGCGTAATAATGTTTAAATTGTAAAAACGATCGACTGAAGGATTTTTAAAGCGTCGATTGAATTATTTCGGAATGATTTCGATCATTTTTTTTATGCTTCGTCGACGATCGATTTTCTGTATTTTCAAGAGATTGCTTAATTTAATTTAAATAAGCTGCAGCTAAATATTCGATAGATTTTTGACAGTGTCATCGGTTGGCGAGACGTTTGAAACTCTGTAAAAGAAACGTCAATATTTCAAAGAGCTCTTCATTTAGTCAAACATTAAATACAATATTTTCGCCAAAAATGATTATTTCATTAAAAGACTCGTCGACAACACTTCAACCTTCCATTCGAGATGATAAATTCATAACTCGGTGTAATTTTCGATAATTAATCGAAAAAATTTGCAATCAATACCTGTGCACGCCGAGCAACAATTATACGCGCAATGACAAAAGTAATTGTCCAACGCAGTCTGTCGCGCACAGCTCTTCATCCTTCGCCGCCGCCAAGGAAAAAATGCGAATGAACCATGAATAAAGTGGGACATGCACTTCCTACCGCAATGAGTCACGAAAAAGATCGAGGAGATAATCTTTATTTCATGATATCTGACTTGCGAAACCGAGGCCGCCGTTTTCAGGCGCACGAGAGAGCATATCGCGTGATAAAAGAGTGCATTATTCTTCAAATTTGTACGACGCAGCCCGCCTGCGAACATCGCTTGGCCATTACGTATTCAAACTTGGCTTTGTTCGAGAGAGAGGCTGGAATTTAAAGTGCATAATCTATAAAAATACTAATAAATCTTTGAATATTTTTAAAGATTTTACGAACCTGCGGATTAACAGGTCCGAGCGACCGATTGAGCTTGCCTGAAAAAAAAATCTCGACTAAAGAGCCACTTTCATCGCGAGCGCCGCCTTTCTCGCCAAGAAATACGAGTCAGTCAGCCAATAACGTATAAAGAGAAAATGAAAAAGCCCCGGCATCAATGGGGAAAAAAGGAGAGCCCTCTCGACGTCGGCGGCAGCCTCGCAACAATCCTTCCACTCGAAAAAACTGCGAAATCGCGCATAATTAGCACAATGAAAAGATCGCCCTCTGAAAGGAATTCCTCCCCCCCTCCGATAAAGACTCGCAGCCCGGAACACTCAAGAAAACGAAAAGCTGCCTTGTCGTCGTCTCGCTCGAATAGCACGGGCTCCCCTCTATCTCTCTCGACGAGACAATGCGCCCTCTCAAAAGAATCTCGGCCCCCCCCCGCCGCCGTCTTTTCGTTGAAAAATCGCGTCGTCGGCTCGCGTCGAACGAGTAACGAGGCGAAACACGAAAAGCGGCCCTCTCGTTTACGCGGAGCCGGAAATGAATTCGCCAATCGGTCAATTAGAATCGGCGCGTTTGACGAGGTCACGTTCGTCGCTTTATTGGAATCTCTAATTAAGCGCGTCTCTCTCTCTCTCTCTCTGCCTCTCGGCTGCGTATTTCGGCGCGATTTTGCAAGGCAGGCACGCGGCGTTCAATCGCTGAAATTCCTTTGTTGTGTTTCGTTGCCTAGAGGCGGAGATTTCCGAGGGAAAACCTCGAGATTCGCAGCCGCCTTTGACGAGAGGCTGCCGTCGCCGACGACGACGACGTCTGTATTATACTGACTGCGCCTCGTTGTGGCGGCGCGGCCTTTTTTGCGGGGCTTTTACTGTCGCTCTGATATCATTTTTGCGGGCTTTAATGAGTGGGAGGCTCTGATTCAGGAGTGCTTTTATTGACCGTCTCGTCTGTGACAATGAAATCCGTCTTCGTGCTGTGCCTTCTTGCTCGAAGAATATCGAATAATGTTTCGTTTAATCAACGAAGTTAAGACCGAAATGAATTAAAACTTCAATTCGCATGTTTTAATTTAGTACAGTTACGCTTACACAATTAAATAATTGTCTGCTCAGTAGACTCAAACGAAAAATTAATATTTCCCTACCCCAAAATCCACCCCGAAATCCCTCCCCGAATTCCCCGCAAAACTTCCAATCTCCCCGGCGCTCCCCGCCAAAAAGCTTCAAAGAACCTCTCGCGCGGCAAAACAAAGATCGGCCTCCGAAATAAGAAAATCCGTCCGCAAAGCCGCGGCGGCCCCATTCATCTCCCGGCAATAACGAGCGCGGCTCGTCGCCGAGCTGCTCTCGCAGAGCGCCGCGAGGGCGCACACATAGCAGGCAGTAGGCAAATACCGCGCGCGCGGCGAAAGCGCAGCCGGTCGCTCCGCACACACCAGACGCGCACACCGGAAGCCCGGAGAATCGGAGGAAACTTTGCCGAGTCTCCGGCGGCGTCGCCGGATTATCAATTGTCGACGAGGCCATTCATTTGGTCCCTCCGCGAGCGAGTTTGGGCGCGAGCTAAACGGCTAATGAAAATCGATGCGGCCCGGCTGTGTGTATTTTGTTTGAGGATCGCTGGGCGAGCGATCGACGGGACGTTGGTTTTTCCTGGCCGCTGGCGGTTGACACGGGCGATTTGCGGATTACCGGCGGTAGCTTTTTTTACGGACGCCTTTGAAGCGAAGTTTGGGCGAGGGCGTTTGGTGGGTGTATTAATGGGGAAAGGGAGTGTGCTGCTTTCGGGCTCCTCACGGTTTAGTTGACTTTTAGGAAAGGCCGTTTTTTTAAGGCAACAGTTAAGTAAATTTTTATACAAAAGGGCAAAAAATATGAGCTCCTCTAACAGTCATCGGTTGCTAATAACTTTTGACAGGTGAGAGGTGCAAAAGGTTAGGATAATTCCGCTAACCTTTTGCACCTCTAACGTCAAAATTAACAATCGATGACTATTAGAGGAGCTCATATTTTTTGCACTTTTGTATAAAAATTTTATATAAATTGTATAGAACTAAATCTTTACAAAACTTGTATAAAACCTTTATAAAAATTAGATAAATTATTTGTATCTGGATTGCCTTGTTATTAAATGTATAAAGCTTGAATTTATAATATTAATTTGTGTAATAATAATAAATATTAATTTTATGATTTTCCGCGTACGCGAAATTAATCAGGAATAATTGATTGTTAATTATACAAATGTCCCGTTTATGATTTTTTGAACATTTTTAAAAATACAGTATTTTTCACGTCGATAAATTTATTTTTAAAGACAGTTTATTATTTTATTAATATCGGTATACACAAAGCTCCAAACGAATCAACTATCGCCATACCCAATCAAAAATAGTACTTTAATTGAACCCAACAATATCCATTTGCAGAGAGGCAGCATCCGCGCGCAATCCCGCGCTTCTAAACCCCGATCGAAAAAACTCCCTCCCAATCGACGAAAACCGGCATTTTCCCCCAGAACTGAAAAACATAAAATAACACCCTCCAAGCAGCAATTCCTCCCGAGCCACTCTAACCCTCGAGCAGGAGCGCCAAAGTAGAGGGAAGCGCTCGCGATTTACGCGCTCGGACTCGGGGAGCGGAAAATTTAGCGCTCGATTGAGATTGATATCGCGCGGCGCTCTCCACTCCGGCCCCCCGCCGCCGGCGAGTGCTTTTATGCGCCGCGCGTCCGCTCCTATTGCGGCCGTGATTTTGACGACGAGTTAACGGACTGCCGCGGCGATGAGCAGCCGATGCGGCTGCTGCCACCCTCGATTACGACCGCCGCGACCCGACTATTGCCGGATGGATCGCGGCCGTCCTGTTTTTCGGAGCGAATTCGCGTGGAGTGCCGGAGGGGAAGCGTATTAGCGGCGAGGAGCTCGTAAATGAGTTACGGGGATTCTTTGAAAGCGTTCGGGAATTGTACTATGAATGAATGGTTTTTGACGTTGACATCGATTTTAGAAAATTTCATAATAGTTGTTAAATGCAAGTTAAGGATTAGATTCTCAATTGATTTACACAAAGGAATTGATTTTTTATATCGATATATGCGTCATTTCGACGTATGTAGGCGCATTGATACGCTGAAATGCTTCGAGTGATAATAAGAACACTTGCATTACGAAATCATCTTTCACTTTATTCAAGATAAAGGGGGTCGAGAATTTAGATTCAAATTGCTTCCTGCACCAGTCAAATTGACAGCTGCAATTGACACTAACGCAATTGATTCGCCGGGGCATATACCGTTCCCCTTTTCCGTTAGAAAAAAAAAAGGAGCGCGCAATTAAAAGCCTCGCGGCGATAAATCGAAAAAAGGTCGAGGCTATGATTAAAGCTCAATCGTAATATCGACGCGCCGATAAAGACGCGCTACTTTATTACGGCCCCTGTAAATAAATAAGCGAGCATTATGCGAGCCGTTACCGTAACGAGTCGCGATTAAAATTCGAAAATATATACGCGCGCGGCAGCTCGAGATAAAATTAAGAGCCGCCCGTAAAAGGGGGATTTTTATTGCGGAAAATGCGGGGGTGTCGATGCAGAAAGCACCGCCGGCCGGCCGGCAGTAAATTCCGCGGACGTAAACATTTTCGCAAATTAATCGCGTGTACGCCGTGACGCTCCTCATCGATGGCGACTCTCCTCTCCTCCCTCTCTCTCTCGTCCCCGCGGATATGTCGCGCTGCGAAATGTTTAGGAGCCGAGGGATATTGGGAAAAATGGTTTACGCGCCGCTGCGAGAGAGAAAAAATCCGCCGGGCGTTTTGCGAAAATGGGAGGCTGATGCCCGAATTAATTCTTTTTGCGATTTTGGTTGAGTTTGTAATAGTATATATTTTTAATTAACAAACTGGGAATTTTAATGATTATACTCTCAAATATTTAGTATAAAAACAATAAATAGAAAGTTTGCAATCAGTATTGCAAAATTATGCTTTTTTTCTTTCAAATGACAGCAGTTCGAAAAATGAAAGTAGAGTTTTTTGAGACCATTTTGAAACTTATTTGCAAGTAGAATTTTATTTACATTAGTATAAAATGATATATTCATTATTAAGGAATGTATCTCATCACTAAATAAAAGGACTCCGAATGTCAAAGCATCGAAAAAAACTAAATAAACATTAATAAAAAACGCATATAAATCCCGAATCTCCCGCGAACAAAGACCCCTCTAAAAATCGAAAAAAAAAAAGAAAATAAACACTCATGAAAAATCATTCCGCTCCATCATTTCCGCGCCGTCTCCTCGGCTTCCCTCCGTGCCATTAACCGCGCGGCACACACAGCGTTGCCTCTCGCGCGAAATCGCGACTCGCACTCAACCTACTTGGCATAATAGATGCACTTTGGAATAAAACGCAGGCCGCCGCGCGGAGCGAGCGGGGGGGGGGGGGAGGAAAAAAAAGGAGCGCGGCTCGACTGCCTGCTCGCGCTAAATAAATGTAGGCGAAGATCGTGAACGCCGAGAGAGTGTCTTTGACCCAGTCGGGCTTTTTCGTTAGTCAGCGGGTGACGAAAAAACCGGAGGCTGATCGCGCGCCGCGGACTATTTTCGGACGCGGCGAATCGCGTTTTATTGCTTGCCTCTCGGCGCGACCGTCGCGGTTTCCGAGTTTTCATATGCGTTTGATTGACAATTTTTTTTTTTTCGTTATTCCGCAGAAAATTCGCCGTTTTTTGGAGTGCTACGGTTTGGACCGCCGCAGTTTTTTGTTTTTTTTTTTTTTGTTTTCCAGAACAAAATTTCGATCTCGGGAAAAGCAGACGGATGCGCGAGAGCATTTTCTGTAAGTGTAGTGTATTTCCATGTCTCGCGTTACAAAACTTTTGTAACGTTGTTTTCGAAACTTTTATTCAAAACGAACGCAAAGAAAACTCGGAGAAAGTATAAAAAATAAAGTTAGCGTTATTGGAAAAGTTGCTTTTCAAAAAATATCATACACCGTTATGGTTTTCTCGTTGTACAAACGAAAATGATTTGAATTTTTCTTTTTCGAAGTAAATATAAAATGTGTAATTACCAGTACTACCGCTGAATTTCTAATTATAAATGCAATTATTAAACAAGAGTCTATAATCTTATAAAAGGAAATGCACGTAAAAAAATTGGAACGAAAAAAGTATCAGAAAGCAAAATGAAGATGAAAAGTGATATAACATATGGCGAGAGAAACATAAGAAACTTGCAGAAAGGTAATACGTCGGTAACGACTTTTGACGGTCTTAGTAAAAAATTTTGTTGAAAAAACCGTTAGGATTACACGTTTTTTTACGTAACTTGAGTAAAAGGGACGGCAACGAAAATAATAGAAAAAAATGTGGGTCTAGTTACATGAGTAAGCTAAAAGTAAAGTAACGTTAATGAGATCGCGGAAACACAAGCTAAGCGTAATATTATATATATATGGCCGTTAATATTAACTAAAAATTAGAATGATATTTAAGTTAAAAAGATTGTAAATACGTTCCTTTTATAATTAAAACTTTTCAGAAAAACTAATAAGTTAAATAAGAAATCTTGTTACTAGTTATCTTAAAACTTTTATTTACCAAAACATTTTGAGCAAGTTGCATATTCCTATTTTTGAAAATAAGAATATTAAACAAAAATACTTTAACTTAAAGTATAACTAACATGCGAGTAAATAGACACCTAGATGCGAATAAACAAAACATAAAATTAAGAAACTACTCCATCCGAAAAGCCTTGAATATTAATCAGCAACGAAGAGCGGCAATTTTCAAGTAAAAAAAAGCTCCGCACTATAAATACCCGGAGCAACAATTACTCACCATCTTTGATTGTTAAAGTCGGGAGTAAAAACGAACTTTTTGCCGGCTGCTTAACGTGACACTGTCAGCTTGAAAAAGTAAACAACTCGGCGTGAAATATGCTGTTAAGAATTAAATGTTTTGTCCGTACGCGTTTTCCGACTCGTTATACGAAAAAAAAAAATTGGAAAAAAGGAGCGAGGAGACAAAATATGGAGAATCTCTTCCGTAACATTTGCATAATGTCTGTGTAAGCTCTGCATAAGTAAGTAACGTAAAATAGGATTACGCGGGAATGAAAAAATCGACTTAAGTAATTTTGACAATGGAAAGTATCTTCGAGGACTAATTAAAATTTTAGGCATAACTTGCACGAATTATAATGTATGTTAACAATTATACCTAAAATAGTGGAAGCACAAGAATTTTTATTCGTCATTAAATAACTCTTTCACGAGAGATATTCATTCCGCAACTGAAAGTTTGAATAAAAAATCAAAGGTTTAATTATGTAAATAAAACATATGCATTGTTTGGATAATGTTACCGCGTAAACATGAACAGGTGATCGATTATTGCGGCGGGGGATTTTGAATTATATATTGACACGTTCACAATATGTCTATTATGCATACAAATTATGATGCAACAGATTCATAGGTTAGTAATGAAATTAAGCAGACAGAGAAGAGTGCATTATCGCAATTTATTTAATGTAAGTAGATCAAAACTGCATGTTATTAGTGAATTTATTATTATTTAAATTGTCTAAAATACAGAAAAAAATTACAGTACACAAAATAGGGTCATATTTCTTTTTAAAATATAAATAAACAATTGACTTCATAAGAATCGTTTCAAACCTTTTGAAGAATATTTTTACCCTACAATTTAGCAAACTTTTCGAAACTGGAACCGATCGAGCTTCGCGACTAAAATTCAACCCGCATATTTTCAGCAAAAGCAGTTTTTCACAAAATAGACGGATCCCTTTGTTGTGCTCGCGAATCGAAGAAGGGAATGTATCGCTATTTTCAAGATTGACCCTTTTAGGGCTGAAAATCCCCGCTGCGAACTCGGCCCCGCGGACATTTTAACAATGCCAGTCAGCGAAATACCGGGGGTCATTGTTCGGCCCATCATAACGGGGCTAAAGTGCAATTTTGGGTTTTGCGTCAAAATACAGGTTTGCGTTGTTGTCACGAACTGACGTCCTCCTTGACTGCTGCCATTTTCGTGTAAATCGCTGCTTTTTGATCCGCGCTGAATAATTACACGTAATTTTCGCGATAATCACGTTTGGGCTTGAAATTTTTCAATCGAGGAATTTTACGATAAGGTAATCGAGCTTGTATTTTCGAAATTTTGCGAAAAATAAGGTTGCTCTTTCAGATACGTTGTATATTAGGTTACATTTTAATTAAAAAGCCCTGCAAATCCATACGTGTTTATCGCGAGGGAAATTTCGAATTTAACTAAATTGAAAACTATGTGTCCTTTTAAATGACTTTGCTCTCTGCGTATTTATTGGTCGAGTATTTTATCCAGGGACACAAATTAACAAACGTAGATTTACATGCGAGAGTGTAAAAAAGACTTTATGGTCAGATGTTTTTTACGGTTTTGTTAAATTTAGGCGCGTTGTATCAACGTAATTTTATGGAAATCAAGTAATTTAAAAACATGAACCAGGGAAAAAAATGATAATTTTTAAATGATCAACTTGTATAATCGAAATACCTCTCTGAACCTAATAATTTATTTACAAGTAAAAAATGTTTAATTGAAACAAGTTAGATCGATCTCCATTTTAACATTAAGAGTACTTGGTCAAACAAATTCTGAATAATAGCTGACCAAGCAGAAATTCCATTCATTAATACAAAGCTGAATAAACATCTATAAAATTGACGATCGTCCCTTTCTTCTCTTTACAAACTTCTAATCATATTTTCTAAAATAAACTAAAATGCACCGGACAAACAAAACGGTTTAAAAATCCTCTCCGCAGACATTAGCCCAACTCGCTGCATTCAATCCCGCGACACAGATTAACCGAGTTGCGCCGCTTAACACGCAGCAGCAGCAGCCGCAGCAGGTGGAACGAAGACGGACAGCGTCTGCATTGTGCGAGAGCAGCAACGCATCGGGATCAGGGCTGCGGAGCATTGATTTCCGCGCGGCGGGGCCCCGAATTTCGCCCTTTCGCGCCTCGCCCCCTCGGCGTTCTGTCGCTGCGCGCGCAAATTTTTACGAGGCCGCCGCGATGAATGAGTCCATTGTTCGGAGCGCGGACGGTGTGCTTTTGGGGGGGAGGCCGGGAGATGCGCGCTGATTCAACGGGCGCTGCGAAGCTCGGGAAGATGTTTTTTAGCGGCTGCCTTGGACTGTCCTCCGATGGATCTGACTCGAGGTTTTACGGGAGGAATATGTGATCTTTCTAAAAATAGGGCGTAATTGCCTTTGCTGATTGGCGCGGCGAGTCATGAAAGCGTAGTAAAAGTAATTTTTATCAGAAACGTGTTGGTTGAATCTTTAGGACGGAGATAAAGACTCTTGACATTGAAATGAAACGCAAATAACTGCCCTACTTTCGGATGAATCAATTAGCTCGACATTCTTAAATAGAAAGCTTTGAACGGTTCGTTTGAAAAATAATTATCTGGTTATTATTAAAATCAGCAATAGGCAGGTCTATTATTTTAACGATACCGTTGTCTTCAATTATTTAAACGCTTAAATAAACGACGAGCGCGAAATTAAAGCATCGACTTATTAAAGCAGACCCAAGGAAAATGACGAAGCCAGTAATTTAATTAAAAAAAAAAAAAAAAAAAAAACAGAAAAGAAATAAAAGAAGTGATGAGGGATGGTTCATTGAATTTCTAGTTTTTTTTTCTTTCGTTAAAACTTTTAAAAATCTTTGCCTTATCCTTTTGGTATCCTGCCACTAGACTTATAAGGGCCAGTAAATTTCTCGCGACCTGTTAAGATGAAATCCAGGATGAAACCATCATAATTTTTTTTTTTTTTTTTTTTCATAGACCTTTTAAAAATATTAAATCCGACTTCCCTTTTATTCGGAGTGATTTTAAACCAAGCTTTATTTAAAAAAAAAAGAAAGAAAAGGAAAATATATATATATTTGGCATAAATGCACAAAGCGCACGCGGATTTACATCTTTCCGAACCGTTTTTGGGACGGAATTGTTTCGCCAGTTCTTAAAAATTCGATTCTGTTCAAGGTTCTAATTTAGATTATGGGAACGGGTGAAACCAAACACGGAATGTATTTTATGCATCGTGTAAGAGTCTTTATAGTGATAAACGTTATGCCTCTCCCTCTTAGCTCAAGACGACAAAGGAAGATATCTATCTATAGGCAAAGTGATTTCGAAGAAAGCTATAAAGTTAAAGAAAGAAGGAGAATCTGGGTTACAAAGCAAGAATTAGACAATAAATCATGCAGCAAGGGGAGCAACTGTTTTTTGATATACCGGGTTTGTTTCAAGAGACACAACTCCTCCCGCCAGTGGATCCATTATTAAACGTCGCTGGACCAGCCGCACCGGGGGTGCCTCACCCAGGAGGCTGGATGGGCCCCGCGCCCACTGTACTGATGGTTAGAGAGCTCGAGCTATCACCACCGGCGGGTCTCCAGGCGACGCTCGACGGCTTGGGTCCAGCAACTTCTATTCACCAACTGAGCAGAGAATTCCTTGGTAAGATGGACAAGAACCCACCTGCTCATAAGGTATCTCATTTTCGAGCCTTATATTTGCAAGCACCAGATAAAACAACCTGGAGATGCACAAAATGTGCCCCCCATTTATACAGCCAATGGGCATTGAAGGTTATCCATTGCGTGGGTTTGACTCAACTATTAAAACCCACCAATTGCCCAGGATGCATGTTGAATGCTTGTGAGACGATGCGAATAAAGAAATGTAGATCCTGTACATTTACTTTCTGCACGCTTCAGGATTCGATCATTGAAGGCAACGTTTATAAGAGTTTGTCTTAAGGAAGAAGGGCAGATCCTAAACAGAGAAGAAATAAAGAAGGCAAATCTCAAGGTTTATTTTATAAGAATTTATATTTTTTTTTTTTATTATTTAATTGTTTTAAAGGGCAAAACCTTAAATAAGAATGAAAAAGGAAAAGGTGAGCTTGAAGAGATCCTGATATAGTTATTAAGATAACTTATATTTTTATATAAATATATTATATTTTTTGCCTTTATAGAAGCTTATATTTTTTATGTATAACCCTACTTGTAACTTTTAACAGTTGTAATAGTTAAACTTTTTTGTAATATATATTTGACGTTGCCTTATTATATAAAGGAAAGAGAGTTTTTTTATTTTAGCAAAAGGTTATATTATTCTTTGAAAAATGAAAATTTTTGTTTTGTGGGCACGCCAAGTGTTATTTTTTGTAATATCGATTTAATTTGTTCATCAATAAAATGTATGTCTAGATAAACTTTTGAAATCTTTGCTTTCAGACAATCCTTTCTTTCTCTTTAGGATACATGAATAATTAAAAAAAAAAAAAAAAATTAAAGAAAATAATAATAAAAAAAAGAAAATTTTTCTTTTAAATAAATACAGTAGGGGAAACACGATTTCAAAATAAAACTGTTTGTTTTGATAAAAATAACTAATATTTTTTTTTCTTTTCCAAATTGGTATTAATAAATCATAGGCATATCAAACGGCAAAACAGGACGCATAACCTCGCTACTTTGAAAGCCATGAGGAAAGCAAATCAAAGTCGAGAAGAAAGATCTCCACCACGCATCACCGCCACCGGCGCCCTGGCAAATGCATAAATTCTTGTGGAAAGTTCTGCTGCTAGCAGTCGTAGTGACGATCGCCATGGCTCTAGTCTACAAGGATTACAATCAAAAACGTGTCAATACACCCTGGAGCATGGAGAAACTCGTGGACCCGAGCCAGTTGGACAAATACGACTATTATTGGGGCTCGTACGGGCTTGGAGTATACTTTGGTTTCAAGATAAGAAAGCCTTACTCTCTAATAACATGTGGTACTCATGTGGTACTCTGCAAGCAGATGGTCATCAAGGACTGATCGAGACACTGGTGCACACAGGAGGTCAAGCTACAGAGCTACGGATGGACAAAACACGATGGCCTAAATGGAGGTGACTGGACTGCTAGAATGAATGTTTCATTTGTACATCCAACTCCTAAGAACAAGAAAATTTCTCTTTTGTATTATGCTGCCATCGAGGATAAAACAATTGGCAA
>UCOL01003051.1:0-21246 GCA_900474335.1 Ormyrus nitidulus | reverse complement strand
GGACCTTTTTTTTTTTTTTTTTTTTTTTTTTTTTGCAGCGTTTTCAAGGAAATGTATACTGTATTTGATTTTGTAATAGCGACTTTGCAAAGAAGGGTTTTATTTAAGCGGTTAAGATTTAAATTATGAAAAGACTAAAAAAATTCCCGATTTCTATGAAAATATTTTGAAAAAAGGTATTCACGAGTTTCTATTACGGTATAGCATACTCGAACAATTAAGAATTTGTTTGCCTGAAAACGAATAATATTTCTGCCGTAAACTGTTACAAACCTCGTCAAAGTTTTTTTGTACACCTACATTATACAATCCTCAGGAAGTCGTCACTTCCGCAACCTTGCGGTATTCGATAAATTTACAAACTAAAAACGTCTCGCCTCCTATTTTCCAAAGAAAACTCCAATCAAAGCCCGTATTTCGGGCGACGCGCCTCGGAACATCCCCCCGCCCAGGGCTTATCCAAACAAGCGCGCCTCCCACGTCAGCCTTTAATTAACACTAGACCCTTTTGTCTGCCCGCAGAAGAGAGGCCTAAGGCAACGAGTCTGCACCGGAAGCCGAGCAGCGCCTGGCGCAAGGACCGCAGGCGGGACCCGATCCAGAGCGAGGCCCTGGACATGTCGGCGGCCCGGGCCCACAGCCGGCCGAGCGTAATCGTGCCGACGACGGCCGCCCCGCAGCAGCCCAGCGGCATGCACTCGATCGAGAGCAGCGGAGAATTCCTTACCGGTAATGCCGCCTTCCTATATTTTTCCTTGTACCTCTCTTGATCTCTTTGGCTCGTGACTTTTGAATGCCTTGAAGAACGGGATTTCGGGGTTTCAAGCTTTATTAACGCAGGTTGTTGTTTTAATTTATTGACAAAGGTACATGCTGTAGAGAAGTAACAATTTTAACGTCGACTGATTTCTAAAGAAAAGAGAGATTTATCATTAAATGCAGGCCTGCGAAAATCAACATTTACTTATCACTTTACAATTTCGCAATAACGATTGCCGCCCGAAGCATGAAATTCTTCTTTCTCCCCACCACCTGAACTCCGCTTACCGAGGCCCAAAGAAAAAAAAGTCTGATCGTTGCTTTTTGTCCCGTCCCGCAGGATCCACGACGGAGGACACGGCGGTGACGCCGACGGCGAGCATGACGCCCTCGGCGGCGACTCGGGGCCAGCGCACAGGCATCCGGACGGCCGGCGTCGTCAGCGACCCCGCCATCGACGAGCACTTCAAGCGCTCCCTCGGACTCAAGAACTACGCGGCCGTCTTCAACGCGGCCGGCACCGACAAGGAGACCGGCCTCAGTGGTTAGTGCACCTCTACTGACTGCTAAAGGCTTGCTTTTTTCGCTGGGAAGCTGAGGAGGGCTTTTTAGTGCGGTGTTGTTTTTAGTTAAATGTGACACAATTCGTTTGTTTATGCGGCCTCTCATTTTGTAATTCTGAAAAAAAGTTCGGTCGCTAAAAGAATTTTAATAATTAATTAAAATTGACTCACAATTTTGGTGAGCGTCAAATTACTTAAAATGTTGTACAAAATCTAACTTCAAAAAGAATATTTTAAAAAGAATAGTTTTAAGTTTACATTCGTACGTATATCTATTGTTAAAAATGTCTAACAAGTAGAATAATTCAAAAGATACCCAAAGATGTAGGTATTACCAGACGAAATACAAATTTCAAAGAAGGAAATTTCTGAAAAAACCGCCGCTCATTGAATACGAAAATCTTCACGCATGCAGAGATAAAAAAAGCCCTCTCAGACCTCAATTATCCCTTTGTACTTGGGAAGCAAGCACGCAAGAGCCCGCATATATACACGTATACTCACGCTCTTTCTTTTCTGCTCCACAGTGGACGACCACTTTGCGAAGGCCCTGGGCGAGACTTGGACGAGGTTGCAGGCGACCAGTCGGAGCAAGGACTCGACATAACTTGATGCGCTCCACCGGCCAAGTCGTCGTGACTCCCTCTTCCCTCGGCAGGTCGCAATCCGCGAGTGAAATCGTCCGCCAAAAATGGGACGATCGATATTCCTTATCCTTTATCCCCCTCGAAACAGAAAGAGAGAGAAGCAGCCGTTCTCTCGACGCTTGTAAATAGATTTGACGCACCACCGGATTAGATACGATTTTATCGGTTATTCTTAGTTTATTTATTCAGCCTGTTACTATTAATTAATTTTATTATGATTAATATTAATTATATCGCTATTATCGCTACTATCTGCTCGGATGACTTGTATAATTTACATTTAACGTTGTATTATCGATTGTGTAATTTTCTTCTTTTGAGTTTATTTGTATATTTTCCTAATTCCTCGCAAAACGCAATATTATACGTAACGATAAATGCAACGGGCGAAACGTAAGTCGCCGTCATATCTTGGAAGAGCGTAATTAAGAGAAAAAAATTGCAAGATTAGACATTAGTTAAATTTATAAAGCATTGTAACTTGTAATTAGTCGGTAATGATTGATTGTTTGTATTGATATAAAAATGATAAAGCGATGAAAGGCGAAAAAAAACGGAATCACACATCGAAGCGATGTCCGTTGGAGAATTCAAGGCGTGAGTCTGAATAAAACGAACGTTCCTGTATCACGTAAAATAAAATTATCTCGTCTTGTTATTTCTACTCATGGCCTTTTTACATCCCGACAGTGATCCTACGGTATAGATTTATTTATAAACATAAAAGATATTATGTTTTTAAATAAAAAACTATATTTTGTACAAATAACTGGTCTTGAATTATTACAATTCACACTCCAACATTTTTTCCATTTACTTATACATCAATGAGTACTAATTCCATTAAATAATTTCATGAAATGTATTATTTATAAATACATAAAAGAATTCAATTCATTTTTACAAAAATGCAACATGCATCAGAAAGTTGTAAAGAAGGTACAATAACATTTCGACAATCACTTCAAATATACTGATTGGCAAAGTCATTCACGCCCAACAACACTTCTCGTCGTCGTGCACAAAAACACTTGCGAATACCTCTTGCCACCGGCGTCGTTGTACCTTTAAGAAGAGTAGTACTGATTTCAAATGGTGCTAGGCGAAGATGCAGAACCCCAGCACGCACCGAAGTCAGTACCTCTGCTTTCTTAACGTCTTCTCCTGCAGAACGAGATATCCCTCGTTCATCCAGCTTAATCCGCTCGACCTTCACTGTTGAATTACGTTATATGCGTATACGGAGTTCGCACCTATTACTGCACGCGGAGAGCGCGCAGCTTTCGTAACCGACGAGTCTACTCGAGAGCTCGAGGATATCGGTTTTCATATACGTGCGTTTCCCTCATTTTTTTTTCTTTCCATAGCGGCCGTTGCAAAAACAAGCCGGCACCTCGTCTCTCCGAGCTGGAAACTGCCGGGATATAGCCGTGGACCCTCTCGCTGCCACGGGGTCTTTTATGTAACGAAAATACAGCAATAACGAGTTAACGAAAATATCGGATTACCCGCGAGAGCACTGTGTCGCTGCTGCTGCTGCCACTGCACGCCAAGGAGCTGCACAGATAATTTTCAGTAATGTTTCTATCGAGTTTAAATTCGAGTTCGAGTGATGTATGTGAATATCGGTTACATTCGAGCTCGTTATTTTGTTGGTCAAGGAACTTTTTTTCTTGGTTTAAAATGTTTTATTACACTGATAAGTATTGATAAATTAAGTGCAGGTAAATATAATTTCTAAACCGGATTAAATAAATATAAGCTTTGTATTTTACGTAGAAAGAGAAGAATCCCGAGAGAACTAAAAATTCCATATTTTATATTTTCATTATGTATCTTAAAATAACACGGCATTTTGACAGAAACTATCGGTTTTCTGATTTTAAATTTAAATTAATTTCGAGAAATTCAAGGAAACGATATACTCGATTACGTCCTCAAAAACTTTAAACCGTATTTTCAAAATTTTATCTGCACCCAATTTTCAATTTCACACAATAGCGCCTACTTCATAAATACAGAAATTTAAATAATCGCAGCTCTATCAAAATTCACGCGTAACAATTTAATCAACAATCTGAATCTCCTTCGTCGTCTCTCACTCTCCCGCATCCATTCACAACTCGGCCCATTCACGAGCTCCTCTTCCCTCATCCTCCATCCTCGCGATGTCCCGCTCAAAAAGAAAAAAAAAAGAAGAAGAAGAAGACTCACCAGAGAACCGTCATCGTCCGTCCTTCCCCCGAAAAGGCTCGAAAAAAAAGGGTCTCCGAAGCCAGCAACGGAAGCAGCAGCACTCCGGAGGCAGTGTGCGAGAGGTGCGGGTAACGCGAGAAGCACTCCTGGGTCCCGGCCGTAGGAGTTTACGTCAGGCGTTCGGGCCCCGAAAAACTCGAAGGCTCGTTAGGCTGTCCGCGCGCAGACTGTCCGGGCGGGCCTCGCGATGGCTTCCTATATGCAGGCGGTCTGTTCACTTGGCGTAAAGCAAAAGTGGTAACTTAATATTAGAGACTCGAATATAAGTACTGGCTGAAGGAGGAAGAGGGGAGGGGATGGGATGCTGAAGGTAATCCCACACCGCGGGTAAGCCTACACCGCGCGTCCGCGCGCGTTCACCCTATCCTGCACCTCCCGGCGCGTCCACCCCCGCTTTTTTATCCTCTTTTTCGCTCTCCGCACCGAAGAGGCGACGCGCAGAGAAAGAGAGAGAGAGAGAGAGAGAGAGAGAGAGAGAGGAACAATGAGGCTCATTTTCCGCGCGCTTTTCTATACCGATGCACCGTCCCGTGATGGCCGCGGCGAGTTTCCGTGAATGTAGGGCGCGTCGCGTGACTTAGATCGCCTGAAATTAGAAGAGGGCCCCGCGGTTTCTTTTGTTGCCCGGCTTGCCTTTCAGCTGAAAGATAACTGGCTGGCCGGAGGAGAGAGGTAAAGGGCAGAGCGTACGCGATGTTTTACTACTTACGGCTGGCTGTTGTTCGCGCGGCTCGCGGAATTGCGTAAGCTGAAAGTGTTTGTAAGAGCGAGCCTTTTGTTTGCGGGTAAGCTGGGAGAGGGCAATTCTTCGTTTGGATTTTATTAGAATGCGCGTAATTAGCGAGTTAAAATTAAATGCTTTATTGAATTGGATTATTTGTACGCGAAGCAAAAGCTTTTCAAGTGCTCTCGATAATTAATATTAGTTTACGCAATTATTAATAATAAGTAAAGAGTAAATTTTATCGTTCAAAATTCAATAAATTGTCGTACAAAGTATGAGATCTAAAAAAATACTTAAAATTTAATGCAATACTTCCCCCTCAAAACCGCGGCGTCCCATTCTCACCTCGCAGCTGATCCGTCCTTGTATACGATTTCCTCGTCCCGTAAAAATCCCGGTCTAATTCAAAAGAACCGAAAAACACATCGTCTCACTAAAGAGCTTCGAACTCGCAAGTATCACCTCGCAGCCGTATATAGTCCGCCGCCGTGGCGATTCCGATCGAGCCGCGAGGCGGCTTTGCACTAGTCTGCCTGCTCGCTCCTCGCGATCGGCTCCGTCGCCGTTGTCATAATCATCGAGCAGCTCATTCCGAGTCTCAGGCGTATCTCGTTTCGAAGGCAGCTAACCGCAGCCCTGTCGCGCGGCTCATAGAGATAGCGAGAGATTTTCGCGAGCGAGAAACCGGACGCCCAACCCCCGTCGGAGATTCCTTCGCGGATGATGCAAAGCGGAGGCTACTTCGAGATACTTTTTCTTGGGGAAGCTTAGTGGGGGAGGGGATGAAAATTGACTGAATTCTGGAGGAAAGTAGAAGGTTTTTTGATTTGTTCAGAAAAATGAGGAGCTCGATGGGCAGTCGGTTAAATTTGTATTGAAATAAATTATGTACGGTTTAAATTTCTATTGCAAAATTGTACACAATCTTTATATAAATATTATTGATGATGATCGCACGTGATTTTGAATTAGTATTACGTGACATTTTAATGAAAATTCGAGAAATAAACATAAATTGAATTAGATAGATACCTAAATAATAAACATAAATTAATGAAACAGTAATCTATTTTATGAGATTAATAATTTATCTCCACAGCTAGACAAATTATTATTTCATAAGAAATCATATGTCTTTAAAGCTATTTATTAAAAAATAATAATTAAATGAAATGCTAACAACTCCAACAACAAATCATTTGCACATTTTACTTGTATCGACCATTCTCTCTTAAAAGTCTCGAGCATCTCATTAACTTCTCGTTTATACACTCAACTAAAACCTTGAAAAATGAAATGCACACACTTAACTGTTTAATTAAACAAAAAAAAAAAAAAAAAAAAAATGTTCACCACCTTCCACAATAAAGTAGCACTGTCCCCGTCAAAGTTAAGAACAACGCTCACGTCCGCCTCTCCTCCAGCGCTAATCGGCACAAAAGGTTTCAAATCCGGAGCAATTAACGGCCATATGCACGTTTGTTTTTCGGCTTCGCGGCACGCGAGAGAGAGATGCCCTGCTCGCGCCGGCATCGAAATCTCCCCCAGCGACGCGCTCCGCGCGCTTCCACTCGCACGCCGCTCTTTCAATTCGCGTGACGCTTCTGTTCGCGTTTTAGAGCACTCAATTTAGGCTCGATGCGGAGAATAGTCGCGGATCATTAGGCGTAATGAAACCTTTGGTTTTTCGCTTTCTTTTGTATTCGGTTAGGGGCTTTGCGCGTTGCGATGTGTTGTCGAGTTTATTAGCAATAATTGTGTTGATTTTTAAGCGTTTATGACGATAAGCTGGTCTTGATAATTGAAAAATAGTCAACGAATAAAGGCTAAATAATTTTTGTATATTAAACGCGTAAATCTATTTTATAGAATATCACTTGAATAAATTGTAAAATTTATTTTGATATCAACAATAAGTTAAGAAATACTCAACTACTTTTCAGCTACTATTTACTTAAATATTTGAATTCGCAATGGAAACTCACTAAATAAAAAATGCATAATATAGTACCAAGTAAACGGAAATGAAAACTGTTCCCTCAAAGGTTCTTGAATTGAAATTCGTTAACTCCGAGTACACCCAGAGAGTAAACTCGAGAAAAACCCAAAGCCATTTCCTTTATTGCCTAATCAATAAACCGCACTCTCACCTGCGATCCTCGAGCTAATTCTCCACGTCCTGCCTTGCACTAATCCCAAATCCGAAGATCACGATGCTCCCCCAGCGACCAGCACATCTTCCGCAGGAGCCAACCTCCCTTGCCTCCGAAATAAAAGCTTACATAGACGAGGCGAAAACAAAGGGAAGCGAGGACACGGCAGAGTGTCGCGGCGGGAAAACTGGCTCTCGCGCGCGCGTCACCCTCCTCGTTCGGAAAAGCAGCGGGCCTGCACCCCCTACGCTCGAGCGTGACAGCACGTGCGCGTCGGGCTTTTCCGACGTGCGTCCCAAGCGGGGGCTTATAGTTTATGAGTGCCTGAGGCGGCCGATCGATTTTGGGCCGCTGACGAAAAAGCCCACCCGATATGCCGCAGCCGCCGCAGCCCCAGCCGCCTTTCGAAGGGCAGGAATTTCGAGTCATGCAAACATTTAGAAAACGACAAGCAGCAACGACAACAAGAGCACTCTGTTCAAAAGCTCATCCGAGCCCAGTCTCATTCATCGATATTCAATCGGACGAACTTCTGAACGTTATAAACAAACGGCTTGCAACACCAAGAGCCGCAACAGCTGGATGAAAGAGCACACAGACACACAGAAACACACCGTCCAGCCGCAGAATTGACTTGTACTCAGAGATCTTATAGCGACTCGCAATCCTGCAGAATATAAAGGAGAAAAAGAAAAATTAGGGAACTTACTGTCCTCCTCCCCCTTAGCAAAAGCAAAAAGCGTGCACACGCGCGAGAGCCAGCTGGCGTCGGGTGTTTCGCGCGCGCGTCCCCGCCGACGCTGCCTCCTGCGGCCGGGCAGCCGCCAAAAATTCAAACGACAACGGAACGGCGGCGGCGGCGGCGTCGTCCTCCGCGCGACTGATCGAGAGTGACCGACGGGGGTTGTCGCGCGCTTCCTACGTGCACACGGAATTGCGCGACGCCTCTCGACGCGGGCTTGCCCCCTTTTTCGAAAGAGAGGGCTCTCTCTCTCTCTCTCTCTCCGCCCCACCAGAAAGGCCTTCCCCTTCGTTACCCAATTCCCCCATCGTTCAATTCGGCCTCTCTCCGTCTCTCTCTTCCTTTCTTAAAACGCCGCGGCCGACGGGGAGGGAGCCCCGCGTGCGTGAATCATGCATATCGATTTTCTTTTGGCCCGCCGGCCTTGTGTGCGTGCGCGCTCTCTTCCCTTTCCCTTTCCGTCAGGGCTCTCCTGCCCCCTGCTCCCTTTCTTACGTATAGGCCGCGGGCGACAGAACCGACCCCCAGCCGAATGCACGCGCCGCTGCCGCCGCTGCTGCTGCTGCAACGGCACGCCGCTGGAGTTTTGCGCGGGATTCAGCTCGGTTCGAACTCAACTCGCATCGAGGCCGAGAGCAGAGCGCCGGAGGGGACTGTTTGCTTGGCTGCGCGAGAGTTGGCGCGAGTAATTGGGAGCTGATTTTTTAGCTGGGCCGGTAAGCTGGACGAGGCTTCTGTTGGAAAAGCGATGCTTTTTCTAATTCGTTTATGCATGGGGTATTTGAACTAGCCACTGGGTTTTCGCGGGGAAGGAGAGAAATCAAATAAACGCGTGAATAATTACAGTAATGTAGGTTCTTTACTCAGGGCATACAAGCGAGATAGTTCAAATTCTACGATATTAAAACTAAGACTAATTATTTTAGGGAAAATAATTTTAGTTTCTAGATTTAGTCATCGTTTCAAATGGAAACGTTTATTTAAACGTCCAAGCTAAAAAATAATGTCCGCTTCGTGAATTGTAAAAGTCAGCGCCAACGCGACAAACCACGAAAGATAGTAAAACAATTGCACAAGTAGTTCTCACGCGCCCAAGTTCACTCCCTCGCTAACAAGGCAAGGAGAAAGCCTGAAAAACATCGTCGCCAGGTCTTGGCGGGAAGAAAAAAAAAGAGAGCGAGACTGCCGCGTCAGCAGGTCCCGGGGAATTGCAAAAAGGAGGCGGGGGGACGAAAGTGGCCGGCCGCAACTTCGGCGCCTTAATTTTTCTTCTCCCTTGTAGTTGCAGCTTCGCTCGGCGCATCCTTGGACGCGCGCGCGAGGGTTGCCGTAACAAGTGCTCGCTCCTATGTACACGCGAAATCTCTTTCCATTCTCTTCTCCCGTCTGCAGGCCGCGCGCTGCACCCCCGACTTTCGCTCCTCCCCTACGCTCTTACGCTTCTTACTACCGACGTCACGTTCGCATTGCCGCCGGTAGTTACTAGGCGATCCTGCAGCTTTTTCGTACAGAGAAACCGAAGAACTTCCGCGATTTAAGTGGGCTGATAAGGCGGTGGCAGCGGTCGACGGCGGGGACTGAGCTGTGCTATAACTTTACGATTGCAGTGCGCTGGAGTATGACGATTATATAGAAAAAAAGTTCTTTGGATTCAAAATTTTTAAGTATTAAAGGGAATAACTTATATCCGGTGTAAATTCTTGTAGCGACTAAAAAGTAGTCGTCATTATATCCACGGCACTTGTGAAGTAAAAAATTTGCTTGAATCCTTAATGGCTCATTCTTCTATTCATGTCCAAGAAAGTACCCCCGGTATCCTTTAAAAAAATGCGTTTTTTCCGTTCCCCAAAGAATCTCACAAAAAGTTTCTGTCGCTCTGACGCTTTCTGATGTCCCACCCGAGTCCCTCGCTCACTTCTCTCCTCGGCAAGCTGGCGTTTCTTCCAATCTAATTCAACACATAAATTCCAACCGCGGAGCCGCGTCGCGCATCAGCATTCCGGCTTAATTTCCAGCGGCGGCCGATTAAAATAGAGCGAGGGCGCGCGCGCAATAAAACTCGCTCCTTTGTCTCTCTCTCTACTCCTTTCTCTATTCATCGCGGCTCCTTGAAGCTCTTCCTCCTCCTCCTACTTCTCGATTCTCCTTCTTTTTTCCCTTTGTCGTGAGCGCGAGGCTCGTGCGAGTGTTCAGTACTTTACGCTACCCACCCCTTTATGGCGAATTGCCGAGATGCCCCGAGCGTTTGTTGCTCCGGCTGATAAGAATGAATTTTTAATATAAAAATTGTGCGACAGCGAGAATGCATTCGCCACAGTTGTCCGAAAATCAATTGATTGTGTTTTAAAAAAAGTTCGAAAGACATTCGAATGCTTTTTAGTGGTTCAATTTGTGCAGGAGTCGAAATAAAAAAGTAGAATCATTGTGATATTTTCATGTATTTATTGAACAATTTAATATAAGGACTCATTTTTAATAAATAAATCTTTTGATAAAAATGTTTGTGTACATGATACTACTGACCTTAAATAATATCAATAATATTTCTAAGCTTATTTGTATAATAATATCAAGGTAAATATCAAAGTTGCGATGAGTAAATAAACATTTTCAACGAGTTAAATCAAAGACAAAACTCTTATACAATGCAAAAAATATAAATCGGTTTAAATAATTTACTTTTAAAAAGTCTTCGAGATTTTTTTTTATCTCTAGAAAGTTTGTGGCATATTTAACTGCCCTTATAGTGTTACTCTAATAGTGCTTTTAAATGATATTGTATTAGAGTAATACTAAAATAATTTAAAACATTTTCCATAACAAACTTCGTGAATATTATCGAAAAAAGAAATTTACTTACACATAATTCATTTCTTTTTGTTTAGTAATTCTAGTCAATGTCTACAATCTTATACAACAAAATAGAAACAACCTTACTTACATTCTAGATATATACAAAAGTACGACATCAATTTACAATAATTATTGTTACAATACGTTTACATAACTTTACACTAATTTTAATGCACGAGTCTGTATAAAGAATCACAAATACTTTTAACAAAATGTATTCGAATATTAACAAAGTAAGTACATTACACATAAATAAACGTCAAATTGTATGTATACTTTTGTAATAACTTTACAAATCATTATTTTACTCTATTTATTTTTCATTTTTTATTAACCTTATTTACAATAAAAGCAAATAATCTATATACAATTATTAATTATCAATTTGCTAATTTTGGCATTAGCTATTTTAAGAAAATTTTGAGTAACAAATAAATAACGATTAAATTTCTTTGATTTTGATAAATGAAAACTAATATCTAGTAGACAAGATAATATTTTTGAATAAATATTGTAAACAAGTTTAATAAAAACAATAGTTTATATAAAAAATAAAATAATGCTCTACAACTATTTATGTTTAAGAACATGAACTTATTTCACGTAATTAGATAGTAAAGTTCGAAATAAATAAATTCTAAAAATATAAATTAGTAAAGTAACAGGATGAATCTTAAAATATATAAATATAGAATACCAGTAAAGGTGTATTAATTCAATAATAGTACATTGTGTACCAAGGGCGCAAAACAGCACATTCCTGCCCGTGGTGCACATACTATTTCTCGATACTGCTGGCGCAAAATTCGATTTTCCATGCTTGTGTTGCGGGTGAAAAATAATAATTCCCGCCCTAGGGCGAAAATGTACTATTTTGCACCCGCAATACAGGCATGGAAAATCGAATTTTGCGCCCGCAGTGTCGAAAAATTAATCTTCAATTAAAACATAATTCGTGATTACTACTACTTAATTATAAAAAATAACAAACATACAAAAACTACTTGTCCAATGGCACTCGAAATAAACGCTCCCGGAATATTCATTATTTTTGTTTTTAACGTGCATCTTTTTTAGATTACGATTCCAAATATGTATCTTGTAAACACTGATTGCGGTTATACGTATCGATAAATTTGAAGAAAGCTAAATGTATCCATTTTGTTACGCAACTTACACCTCAAATGCGATTGGAATGATTGAGTAAATTTTAAGTCCTCCTTTACTAGCATACATTTTAATTATTATGTTTTATACTAAGACATTAATTATTAAAAACATACACTATTAAAATAAAAGTACTTCATTACTAGGATTAACATTTTTCTCATGCACCATCATCATTAAGTCACATTTAAGAAGTGAAACTGGAAGAGAAGAGAGTTCTGTAAAAAGCGCTATAGCATTAAACATTAACATACATAGATGTAAAAATTAAAATGCCAGTAAAGTAGGTACTGAATAATTTTCCGGGTATTTATCGGACAGTAACTTTATCTCTCTAGTTTTATAAGAAATCACAAAAATCATTTCGTAGTGATAATTATCCTACGTAATACCGATAGAGATTCACCAGCCTAATAATTTTAATTACGCGACTGAGCTCTTACACTTTCCTATTTGGCCACCACCTAATCGTCACTCAACAGCGAATGCAATAGACAGCTAAGTGCAAATTTAATGTTCTTTTATTTTACATAAGTTTTACTATATCTTGATTGATTTCTAAGTAATCATCCCTTTTAAATCTGAAAGATATATATACTTTTTCCGTCTTTTTAATCAACAATTGATGCTAACTTATATAGAAATGAATTCATTTTAATCAAGACGTTTTGTTAGTAATGTAGTTCTAAAATTAAAATCCGAAATGGAAATAATTGTAGCAAAGACAACCACACCGTTAACTAACAACCACACTGTTAACGTTTTGTTTAACTGTATACATATTTTATCAAAAAAACTTACACACTATTGTACCAAGGATTGATTTACGCAAAACAGTATTGAGTTCTACTCGTTTCGATTTACACAATTTACAAATTGAAAAAAAAATAAATTGAAAAGGAATTTTATACAAAATCTATTGAATGATGTGATGAAAATGTCAACTTCAGCACTCTACAATAGTAATGTATACTAAATTAATCCCAATATCAAGATTTGCCCTTGTTTTTAACCCTAGGAGAGACGGAGTACAACTTTCTGAAAATAGTCACTAGGTCTGTCTGTGGAAACAAGTTCTCAACGATACCCTCTAGCAGCACGTAAAGCAGTCGACGATTGAGTACAGGTCGCTGAAACAGCTCGAAGACCCGTAGTAGACCACGTCGCGTCGTTTCACTGCCTATGATATGTTTCAGTTCGTCTGATAAACAAGACAGAAGCGCTACTTTGGCTGCCACGCGCGTCCGACTCTTCGTTTCGGGATCCCGAGGTGGTTTCGAGTCGGCACGTACACCGTTGGGCCAAAAACTGTGTCTAATATAATGATATAACCAATTTTTATTATTCTTAATTCCATAATAAAAATATTTATATAAAAAAATTCATGGGTAGTACGCAATATGAAAAGCATAATAAGTAAAACATAATTATTGCCATCTACTGCCATTTTGGCTATAACATCAAATTTTTTACATTACAAAAGTTTTACATTAAATATAGCTTTAAACAAAAAGGGTTCAACTTACTTAAAGATTTTTAAATATGTTGCAACATTCTTCGGGCTAGTCAGGAAAGATACATAATCTACTATTCTTCTATTAACTATATCGCCAAACATCGTCCGAATGATTTGCCGTAACAGCGTTACTATTCTACGTCGAAGCCATTGATTGCGGTCTTTCAAGTCAAAGACTTCGTCCATTAGCAACAGAATGATTCTCAGCGGAATATTATCATCAGTCTAAAAAAGTGTAAAAATTAACTTCTCATTTCAAGATTATAGTTAAGTAATATATCAATTTTCATTTACAAGAAAAATTATGAAAAAAAAATTAAAATATCTTTAACTAAAAAATTATTCATTGCACTGAAAATACCTCAGTATCGAGACTTGCTCCGACTTTGACACTTTCGTAGAATACGCTACTCTTTTTGGGATTACTAAAAAATTTACTAATATTGTCCATTACGCCATCAACTGTATTTAACATATTGTCAGGCATTGTTTTTACAACTTGAGTTACTGTTTTCATGGAAGTCTTCAGTGGATTCACTATGGTATCAATCTGCATAGTAATTATAAAAATAGTAAATATTTAATCATTTATCTGCTTACTTTAACATTTTTATAATCAAAGAAAGAGACATTAATAATTATGGTAAAACACTTTGGAAACTTACAGTTCTTGAGATATGTCCTCCAGTAACACCTTTATCATAGTCTCCTTGTTCCAAAAATGATAACAACAAATTTTGCAATCCCATGTGCCCTTCAACAGTAGCCGGCTTCGTCAATTGCACCAACCATGCATTTAGCATTACCATTCTCCTTTCCAGTACCGATCTATCCATATTGTGGAAAGCTTTCTTCGCAGGGAATGCAATCTTGGCAAGATCATAGTACTTCTCTTTGATTTTCTGATAAAGATCGTAAAAGTCAGAGTACCTTCGATAAATATGCCACTTTTCTTGGTAACCCGAATCATAGATCTTTATTACAGAAACAGCATAAATGCCGTAGGTTTTGCCCTTATCGCTTACTATACCGGTTTCAATTATTTCAACAGTCAGCTCGAAACGTCCTTGTTGCAGTTTCTTTATAACGTTTGGATCATACGTTGCACTATCATAGAGCTTGAGGAACTGGTCGGCATTCGTTTCCATGCAGGAACTTACATCTTTGCCTTCGCTTATCCGGTCTGGCTCCATAGACGAATGGCGAGATTGTCGGTCATCACCCGAGGCACCACTATCTAATTCATCACACGAGCTTGATTTACTTTTCGATTCTTTATTAATCAGTCCTATAATTATATTATCAAAATTAGTGTTTGTATGAAGACGTTTAATAAGTTTATATAAAAAAATATTTTTATTAAATAAAATTTACCTTCATTTTTAGATCTTTCACCATCTTTGTGTATTTCAATATGCTCATCTAAAGTGTCCAATTCATTATTAATACTCGATAAACTAATACTATCTAACGATTTGGAATCATCCTCTGAAGCAGGATCTTTCAATAAATCTAGTTCTGCTAATAGTTTTAAATAAGATACTGATCTTTTGAATGCCGGTAAAAATCGATCTTCGTTTTGAAGTTTCTCATAACAGCAAGCTTGTAACTCATCAAACCAAGTTTCTCTCACTTGTTCTGTTTTTATTTTATGTAAGAGATTTTTCACAAGAGCATCATCAAGTTGAAGCTTAGAAGAAGCCTTGTCACTTAAATATTGTTGGAAGATTTTAATGGCAGCTTCTTTTAAATTTTCCAAATCTACATTTCTTTTTCTTGATAGACTACATAAAAATATATATTTTGTGTAAAAATGTCTTAGAATTTTTTAGAAAAAATAGATTATCAAATAGTACTATATATTATTACCTAGATGAAGAGGACGAACTTGAACTTTGTGGGTTTTGTAACTTTTGTAGTTCAATATCAGAAATTTGTTGTTCAGCGGATACCCGCCAACCATATATGTTTAAATAAAAGTAAAGGTAAGCTTCGGCGTTGATGTTTGTCATGTAGTCGATAAAGTAACTTAGTGCTATATTATTTTTCAATAATTCGTCCAATGGCAAATTTACTGAAAAATTAATAATGATTAATAAAAAAAGAAAAATTTATTTAAAAAGAAATTATGTGAGTATCAAAGCTTGAAACTATTTTTTATATACCTAATTTATTTCCTGGTACAAGTAATCGATTCCAGTCGGGAATAGGACCGATACCATCAGCTTCTGATGCATCAAGACCTTCTTTCATACCAATTATACGATTTTCCAAAATTTTCTTTACATACAAAAGACTGTTCAGTTGTTGTTTAACAATTAAGTCATCTTCACCGCCAGAATCTTTCGAGCGTAAATGAGCTATCTCTTTACAAACTATGTTTTTCGTTGCTGTCAATTCTTCCAAATTATCCGTCATTCTTATAATCGTCAAAAACACGTCGCTTGGTAAAGTGGCATCCTTTGCACACTAAAAAGAAAAAGTTTAATATAAACAGAGAATAAATTTTTATAAGAAGTTTCGTTGTATAAGTATCAAGATTACCAGCCATATAAAAGCCTGATTAATATAATCAGGATCCGAAAAAAGATTCAGCAGAGGCCTAATAATAACATTCACCAAAAGTTCTCTTAAAATGAATCGCATAGTTAAGCAATCAAAGTCAGACTTCGGTAACAAGAGATACAGCAAAATTTCTGATATTTCTCCAAGAAAAGCTAACTCCTGAGCTTCATCAGTACAAACTAAATCTCGACATATCAGATTGTTTTCCATTTGCACCTCCAAATCAAAAAATATCTTTTCTAAAGATTCTGATTCTTTTTCACCTTTAGTCTCAATAGGTTCATTTAAAGCTGATAAATTTGGAATGTAAAATTTGGACTGTGAGTACCAAAATACATCAGTTTCACTTTTGTTTCTTCTGTGAGTTGGCGTTTTCTTTGGAGTTCCACCAGATGTACTAGAACTACTACTACCTTTTTGAACTTGCGTAAATTTCATTTGTTTCATTTTTGCTCTAGCTTGTCTATAGAGTCGCATATGTGAAGCAGCATCATCTACAAGTTTTGTTGTTAAATAGGGAATCCAATCAACATCTTTCACTCTGTTAAATTAAATATTTAAATGATTAATTAAAAACAGTATTTCAAAATATAAGTTTAGCTTAATTCAATCAAATTATATATTTTCGAATTGTAAGTATGATTAATATGTTAGAAAAACAAACTAAATTTACCTGTTTGCTATATTAATGGCAACTTTTTGAGCAGTATCTCTAACAGATTTAGTAAATTCTTCATCGTCAGTAAGAATATTGTACCAAGGTTCAACATAATCTCTCAGGACAAAGTCTAATATTTCCTGAAAGACAAGCAAGCAAACTTAGACTAAATCTGGAAAAATTCTTTCTTTGGTAATGCTTTTTCAGTACTTACTTGCAATGATTCATCAATAATATGGCTACCAGTCACTCTTCTATCTAAAGTAAATGTCACCTTTTTCTTCGATTCTTCCAGAAGATGCTATGAAAAAAATTACATTTTTTTATGATATTATTAAAATTAAATCATAAAACATTACATTTTTAAAAATTGTTTACCTGTCGCAGTTTTTCTGTTTTTTGAAACAGATTCTCCCTACCAGATTTGACTTCATCTTCAAGTTTTATAGAATTCTTTTTATATATGCAAGTTACAATGCTGCAAAAATTTGAAACATATTATTATGTAAAATAAAGATAATGTTACAAAAAGATAAATTACAGGAAAATCTTTCTTACCCTAAAGTTAAAACAATTACACATGAAATAAGTCTTAGAAGTGTTGTGAAACTAAAGATGGCAAAGAGCAAAATTAAGACTGCTCCAACGATTCCGTAAAGAGGAACATTCATCTGAAAATATTAAAAAAAATGATTTATTAAATTATTTTTATTTATTATGTTCAAACAGGTAGAAACCCTTTTAAAAATATAAATATAAAGGTTAAATGCAACTGATGAAGCTTGATATATTAATTATGAAATAAAATTTTATTTTTAGATAGCAAAATGAATACTAGTAAAAAACAATTAAATATTGATTGATGTTACTTGTTTCAGCCATGAGTTCACGCAAAAACAATAGCAAGGGTTATCTCAAAATAGAAAAACTTAAACTAAGATTATGCTTACACAATCATTTGTTTTTATACTGGACACTTAATTTCAAAATAGTAGTAGTAATGATAGTAATTTTTATGTATTACAAATGTTTTGATAAAAAAACTTGTAGATTAATAAAGCTTTCATTTCTTTAGTATAATTTTTAACTTTAATGAACAAAATGAATTAAAAATCAATAAAAAAGATTATACAAAAAATACTTTTCCATTTTTCTGCTTCATTTGTTAAACCATTATTTTTAAATCAATAATAAAAACTAATAGAACAAAAATAAACAAGAATTATTATTCCAGATTTTTTGATACAGCAAATCATTATAAACGACTTGTTTTAAAAGTAAAAAAATTGATGACTGTATATATATATATATATATATATATATCTGTATAACTTTGTACAGATACTGAATATTTCTGAATTGAAAATTATAAAATCTAACCAATCAACAGGCTCTTAGCTAGAATATTAGAATAAAAGTTGGTTTATAAGCGATTCATTTTTTCTTGCAGAAAAATATAGAACTTACCTTGCCAATACCAACTGCCAGGAGCACCAATGAATACTCTTTTTCCATCCTAAAAATATAAAGATGCATAGTTCATTAAACATATCATATTAAATTTATATAGGATTTACGAATTAATTATTATAACATTTTTTATTAATTAAATTACACAATTCAGGCAATTAACTATTATCTGGAAGAGAATTAAACCTTCGACAAATAGATATAGACGCGCTAATCGCCACTCTGCGCAAGGGGCTTTTAGTAGTTGGGTATTACTTGGGTAAACTGCAGAGCCTAATTTAAGAGAATTGAAAGGTGTCGTACTGCGGGGCTGTCTGTAAAAAAAGGAAAAGAATTTACGCTTCGGTTACGATGAAAATGAATTTTTTTAACGGAGTACGCGAAAATCGCTTTCTTCGTGCTTGTTTTGCGTGCGCGAAATAGCTGTTTCTCGCACGGCTTCGAAAACGCTTCTCGCTCTCCTTCTTGTCGTCCTCGACTCGTGTGATTGTCACCCTCGCTTCGCTCGCGCGACAAACTTCACGCGTGCGGGAATCACCCACTTCGCGCACTTGTATTGAAATATACTATTAAAATTCTGAAAAAAAAATCGGGATTGACGCTCGGACAATAAAAATTTATAATTAATAAAAATTATTAATTAAAATAACTGGTTAATAATAATACATGTATATGTTAATAATAATAATATATTATAACTTTTTTATAGAGGAGGGAGGAAAGTTTTTTAAAGGCCGTTAGGGGTCTATAAATGATTAATTCCCTATACAATCTCAATCCCACTACAACCTCATCCCCTTGATGGATTTCAGCCGACTGCGCCCCACAGTTAAAACTACAGACTAGAGTCGACGGGAGTCCATCGAGGAGACCTCCTCTCCCTGGCTCAAAACTCCCACCCCGGTAACCGCCGATAGAAACTACTTCGGGGAGGGGACCAGGGTGTTTGCCATCAGGACACTCTAGTAAATAAAATTAAAGAAAATTTTTTTCTTTCCTTAGGAGAGGTCCGTCTTTAGATTGCTGGCAATCTATTATCGCTGTTGATTTTACTTCACTCATTATTTTTTAACCAATCCTGTAGCTTTTTTCCTTATATCTAATGTTTTGAGATCATTAGGCAATTTATTAAAAGTACTAACTGCTTTAATATAACTATTTTTTTTGCTAACGGTTTTATTATACTTTGGTGGAATTATTGATTTGTGTCTTATTTTACTTGTCGAATTAATATATTGTTCTTTAAAGTTGTCATAGTTATACCGAAGACTTCCATAGCAAATAATTGTTGTAGGTTTAGTAGAACTATTTTTGGAAAAGTGTTTTTATTTATAATTTTTAGGATTCTTTTTTGTATTGTTTGCAATAATTGCAATTTGTTTTGGTACGTACCACCCCACGTAATTTTTCCGTAAGTAATCAGACTGTGGAATAGCGCATAGTAAATTATTTTTAGAGTTTTAATTTCTATGAATTTTGTGATTTTACTAAAGATGAAGATCAGGTATCTAGTCTTCTTTATGAAATAATCAATATGCTTATCCCACCTCGTATTCATATCGAAAATTATACCTATATATTTTGTCTTATTCACTCTCTGTAATAATTCGTTATTTATTTTAATTTCTATGTTTTTTGGTACACTATCACTATAATTACCAAAAACTATGTAAATTGTTTTTTGTGTGTTTAGCGTTAATTTATTTAGTCCAAGCCATGTTTAGACTTCTTCTAAGTATTTATTTATTTTGGTTTCAATTTCCGACCAAGTTTCACCATTTGCTATTACTGCAGTGTCATCTGCGTAGGATAGGATTGTGTTATCTGGCATGGTTATTAGTAAGTCATTCACATATAGAATATAAATAGTAGAGGACCAAGTATACTCCCTTGAGGGACACCTGTATTAACATTTTCGAACTCGCTAACATGTGCACCTACACTTACTCTTTGGTTTCTGTTGTTTAAATAACTTGTAATTAATTTATGCCCCTTTCCCCTTATACCATATGAATAAAGCTTATCTAGTAGTATTTTATGATTCACTGTGTCAAATGCCTTTGCCAAATCTAAGAAAGTAATTGCTATAGGTTTACTTTGGTCTAAGTTTTCGTATATTGTTTTGGTTATGATGCTTAATGCATCTTTTGTTCCAATATTTTTAATGAATCCAAATTGTTTTTTGCTTAATATTTTACCGTGGCTTATGAAGTCTATAATTCTATTGTGAATAATCTTTTCAAAAATTTTTGCTATGTTAGAGATTCACGATATGGGTCTGTAGTTTCCCATCTCATTCTTTTTTCCCGCTGTGTATATCGGTATTATTTCAGCCTCCTTCAGTATATCTGGCCAAGGTGACGTTTCAATACATTTATTAATTGCATACGCCAAGATGTCTGCAATAATTGTAGCTATAATCTTCAACACCTTTACGCTAATTTTATGTAAACCACCTTTTATCAATTTTATATTGTTTATTATTTTTATAATCTCTGGTTTATTCGTAGGTTTAATAAAGATTGTTTTCGGATTACTTTTTGGTAGTTATACTTTTCTATTGTTTGGAGCAATTATTTTATTGCTCAGTGTTCCTCCAAGTTTGCAATAATATTCATTCATTTTGTTCACAATTTCAATACTATTTTTAAGTGTTGTATTCCCTTCAATTTTTAACTGACTAATGATAGCACCGTTTTTATTCTTGGAGTTACCAATTTTGTTATTTATGCAGGCCCAGAGTTTTCTAGGATCATTACTATTACTCTCGATTGTTTTTTTGTCATATTCAATTTTTGCAGCTTTAATGACCTTATATAGTGTTTTAACACATTTTTTGTAATTGATTCTAAGTTCTTTATTATCTGGATTTAGTTTTAGTTTATTATATAATTTTTTTTTGTGACACTCGCTTTGGTTTCGGTTTAACATTACTCATCGCCTTTGCATATGTTGTTTTGACTATGTGGGTCTCTGTGCTATTGTGCTTCTGCATTTCTATGATATCTATGATATTTTGTAATTGATTTTTATCTTGTAATTCATTTACCAGTTGCTTAAGTAAGGTGTTTTCTTTTATAAAATTGTCAATTTCACTTTCATCTTCTTTAATTGATGTATTTAATTTTTCTACTGTTTTATTATGCAGTTCTTGTAGCATTCCCCTCTTATTC
>UCOL01003050.1:0-21269 GCA_900474335.1 Ormyrus nitidulus | reverse complement strand
TCTCAAGTCCGTCTCACGTCTCAAGTCACGACTATGAATTCGAGCCTATATTCGAGCCTATACCTACTCCTACTCCGCGTTCCTCATCAGTGTTGCGAGCTTTGCCAGCCCCTTGTTCGCGTCATAGAGTCGCCGACCGCCGCTCAGTCCAGACGTATTGCTCGGTCGTTCGATCGAGATTCGCTGACCGAGCCGTTCATACATTCAACTAAAAATTTAACGCCTCACCAACTTCGTGGAACGGCAGCATCTTTCTTTCGAACCCTCATTTCATCGAAAAGGCTTCGAAACGCGGCGCTCCGCAGCAACACGCCGATCCGCATCATCCTCGAAGATGGTGAAAATGGAGCATGACGTAAGTTCTAATCATCTACAAATCGAATCCTTACGTTTTATTTTATTTTTACCATTTTTTTTACCGGTTTTTACTTTTATTTTCGAGCTATTGTAAGGATAGTTTAGTTGCATAATCAATAAAAAACAATTTCGTTCCAAATTTTTCCTTTATACGATCGGAATCACGGTTTTATCTAAATCAATTTTATTTCGTTGCGGCTTGCGATGCTCGTTGCCAAAGAAATAACGAACACACACGCCAACGGACATTAACATGGCGGCGCGTCGCGTCGCTTCATTTGCGTCGTCTTGTGCTCCGATATATGTATTTTCGAGCTTTTTCCTAGAAAGGCCACATAAAATATTTTCTGAATTCAAAGAAATCCAATGCAATGATTTTCATGCGCTAAATTCATATAAATTCACAGATCCACATTTATACGGTATTACAAAAAAAAAAAAAAATGAGTAAAAGGAATGGTCGCGGGCGTCGGCGTGGCCCCGCCACCACGCCATTTTTCTACCGCCTGCGTCTATCTGATTTGCCGATATTCACAACCTTCTCTCAATGCTAACTTTCCAAACTTTTGTCAATAAAGTAAAAAATATTTGTTTTATTTTCTTTCTTAAAATTTCAAATTAAATAGTTGCCGAATTAAATAATGTGACTTATTTTCGGACGTTAAATACGAGTTAGAGGAATCCCAAATTTTTCGAAAGTAGCAAAAATATTCGTTTTATTTTAATATTAATTAAATATATTTATTCTGAAAATTTTCAATTAAATATTTACTGAACCTTTTTTTTTATAGGATGGTAAAAACGAGCCAGAACATGTTCGGAAGCTTTTTATTGGAGGTTTGGACTATCGTACGACTGATGATTCTTTGAAGAAACATTTTGAACAATGGGGAGACATTGTAGACGTTGTTGTGATGAAAGACCCCAAAACAAAACGTTCAAGAGGATTTGGATTCATCACCTATTCTAGAGCTCACATGGTTGATGATGCACAAAATGCCAGGTAAATATTTTTTTTTAGGCGTCATGAAAATTTTTTTGAACTTAAAAGATTCATAATTATGAAAGTTTGTATTACTGTCATTTTATTCAATAGAGTAATAATTTTATATTTTTTTATTTAAGGCCTCATCGAGTTGATGGAAGAGTAGTTGAACCTAAAAGGGCTGTACCAAGGCAAGAAATTGGTAGGCCAGAGGCTGGAGCAACTGTAAAGAAACTTTTTGTTGGAGGTCTGAAGGATGACCACGAAGAAGAAGACTTAAGAATGTATTTCCAAAGCTATGGCAACATAAATTCTGTCAGCATTGTCACTGATAAGGAAACTGGAAAGAAACGTGGTTTTGGTTTTGTAGAGTTTGATGACTATGACCCTGTTGATAAAATCTGTTTACAGCGCAACCACCAAATTCGTGGAAAACACGTGGATGTTAAGAAGGTATACTAGTCGTTTTATTGGTTTTTTTATTTGACTAATCTAAAACATCTTTGTTAACTTTGTAACTAACGGTAATGCTCACTTTTTAATTTTAATTTTTAAAGAAAAGGTTTTGTATTAAAATAATATAATTTTAAAAACCATTCTTTTTTATGATAATTTAGTCTGTTTAAAATTATAAATAAATAAGTAAATAAATAATTTTATTATATGTTTCAGGCTCTTAGCAGAGCAGAGATGGCTTCAGCAACAAGCGGTGGTAGCGGTAGCGGTGGTGGTGGCGGTGGCGGCGGTGGTGGCCGTGGAAGTCAATCCGGCGGTCGTGGACCGCGAGGGGGTAATCAAAGCGGTAGCAGTTGGGGTGGTCGTGGCGGCGGCGGTGGTGGCGGTGACTGGAATCAGGGTGGAAATCAAGGCGGCTACGGTGGGGGTAATCAAGGTGGTTGGGGTAACAATGGTCCTTGGGAAAATCAAAATCAAGGTGGTGGTGCCTGGGGAGGTGGCGGTCAAGGAGGTCAAGGTGGTGGTTACAACAGTGGTGGTAACTGGAGTAATGACAACTTTGGAGGAGGTTACCAGCAAGGTTATGGAGGCGGTCCAGTAAGGAACAACTTCAGCTCTAGTGGACGACCTGCACCTTATGGTATAGACTTCCTTATAAATTTTCAATGTCTTATTTAAAACAATTTGATTATATATATCTATTTTAATTCATCTAACAGTTTTATACACTCAATTTTACTTTAAAAAATTCTGAAAGAAAATTATAAATATACAGGTATGTCCGGCGGTGGCGGTGGAGGCGGCGGCGGCGGCGGAGGCTATGGCGGTGGTAACCAAGGAGGTTACGGAGGTGGGTCAATGGGGGGCGGTATGGGCGGCGGTGGTGGAGGAGGACGAAGATATTAAAATCAAAGGAACCAGCAGCTTTCCCGGTTCTCTCTCTCATACGGTAATAATAATTATTAAATTTTACATTTTTGTACAAAATCACAATGCCAAAAGAATTTTCTTTAAGTATTTTATGAAAGTAATTGTTCCAATTCTTTTGTCATTGTTATATTTAAAAGCATGATGTTGAAAAAATCAAATTTGATTTTATTTTCCTCATTCTTTGTTCTTAAAATCTTTGTGTTGATTTCTGAAAAATTTATGAAAGAAGCAAAATATCATTTTACCTTTTACATAATTCCTTTTAGTTTTTATGTACCTTTCACTTGATCAAAACATAGATACTTAAATAATATAGATACATACATAGATAATTTAAAAGACATCATTTTTAGAAATATGTTCTATGATAATTTATGTTTTCATCTCAATTTTATAAGGAAAAAATAGATTGCAATCTTTTTTGAGGCTTAGTTACATCTTCCAGTTTTTTACATTAAGAGGATAGGAAGCTAGGAAGAAAGTAAGATAATAATTTGCGTAATAAAAATTTTAGTAAAATTCATCAACTATGCTGCAATTTTAGAATATTTAAGAGATTTTTTCAAAGGTACATTGAATAGCCCATTTGCATACTCTCAAGGTTTTTTTTCTCTTTGTCCTATTTCTTAACAGTTCACACTAATACCTATGTAATAAGTTTTCAAAGAGCATAAATAACGTATTATATATAAAATATTATATAATGTGTATAATATATAATAGTGTGTATAATATATTTAAGCAGATAATGAAAAGTCAAGCCATACAAATGCTGGAGTTCCATCTATAATTTTATACTTATTCTACTCCTCTTAAAAAAATTAAATATTAAAAAATAAATATTATTAAAAAATCTATTAATCGCCCAAAAGCTAATTTTATTTTAACAACTTAATACTTGAGAAGTAACTTAAAAAGTAATAAGCTATTTAACTTAAAATATTTTTTTCGTATATCTGTTATCTGTAAAGAAAAATATTGGTATTAAAGACGTAGTATGTCCTAAGACGATCTGATTTTCAATAGTAAGATAATATTTTCAATGATAGAATAGAATAACACACTTAAAAGAGGGATAGAATAATAAACAAAATTAGGTGGCGCTGCCGCTTTCTTTGGCTGTCTCCTCCATAAACGAGATGTTATAGTTTCTTACTATAAAACTTTTTACATAATAGATTAAAATCTCTGTTACATCAATAGATACCTGATGAAACATTTGTAGATTTCATGGAGTTCGTACTTTTTATGAAAAAAAATTAATATCTTGTAAATAAAATTTAAACGTACAGAAAAGAAACTTTCTTCAGAGTATTTTATATTTTTGAGTTATTTATAATTTATTTAGGATTAATTAATCTATTTAAGAGTAAAATGTTTTTAAATGTGTATGATACCAGTGTTGATAAATCAGGATATCTTTAAATCAGGGTATGTGCATATTAAAATCTCATTAAATGAAACTTTTCATAAATATAACAAATTTTGAGAAAATATAAAAGATCAAATTCAATTTGCAATTTGTATTATAAATGTATAACTTTTTTTTGACATTCTGATATGCATTTATCCTTTTTCATAGTCTTTAAAAATTGACGTTTCTAGTAAAATAATATAGTTCTGCTACTAATTGGTTTTGTGACTTTTAAACCTCAGGTGAACCCCATTCTACTTCTTGACTTCTAATCGCATAGCAGTATTGCGATTCTGTATTAGTACTGGAGCAGGCAGGGATATGCAGGCATACAGGCTAAAACAAAAAACAGGCTAGAAGCACAGGACAATGAAAGAAAAATGAAAGAATTACAGGGAAGTCTGAGAAAATTCAGAGAAAGGGACAGAAAATGAACTAAGAAAAACCCCTACAGTCAGGACAATCAGGATACAGGAATGCAGGAAGAGATTCATTGTAGTTCGCATTTTGAGTGAGAGAAGGGAAAGCATTTAAGTAAATAATGCGTATTGAAAACAAAAACAGAATAAGATGAATTGCGATTATTAACGAATAATATCTCAGTTAAGTTTTTCTGCCGAAACCATCTTCATTTTTGCTTTGTTTTTTTTCGATCGTCAAAGAAAGAAAATAAAGCTACAATGTTTCACCTAATTGACAGCTTCACTCAATGAGCATAATTATTAACTGTAGTATGTTCGTAATTAGTAACGAAAACCAGGAAATTCTAATCTTTATCGATGAACTCTAAAAAAAAGTCCTCTGTAAAAAAGCTAACTCCATTCATTCATGATTAATATATCTTTTTAATTGTTATTTGCGTTTACTGAATAGCTAACAAATTAATTGATTTATTGATTTGAATTGACTGTATAAATTAAGATTAATGAATTTAACTGTAGATTTCTTATACTTAAATGCAAACTACACACTTCTTACATCGTAAATGTTTAGTTTATGGTTTAAATGTTCATTTAAAGTAAAGCGTTTAGTGTTTTATAGCAGAGGTACGTCAAGAATAATAAAATTACTTTTTCACCTCCGATTCAAATTTGTAACTAGAAATACCAGCAAATATTGTAATGAGAAAAATACTTAGGAATGCGAGTTTGAACATTTATTTTTTCCCTCGTTTATTTTTTTACTTTAAATAAAAACCACATAAGCGAAGGTCGGGCGTTCCTACAGTGGGATGCTAAAATGAACAAGGAAATAAAATAGAAATAGTATCAGAAGGGAAAAAATTAAGAAAGAATAAATGCGAGAGCGGAAGCGTAGTTTAGGTCGAACGATATATGTTTAGCCTTTGTAGGTTGCCTATAGGCTACTATATATAATATATATATATATACGTATATATATAAAAGAGTGATTCAGAATAATTTTTAAGTTGTATTTGTCTTTAAAAAGTTAGTCGAATAAACTTGACCACGACCTATTTTCCACGTTACTTCATATATTTTTTAATCTCTCATTAAAGGCATTATTATTATTTAATGCAGTCAAACGTTTAAACGTCTTGTAGTTTTTCTGAAATTTCTTAATAAAGTTACTTACTTTTAAATTGTATAAAAGTAAAAATAGACAAAACAAGGCTTAGTTCTTATTTTCTATGACATATTGTATATGAAAATATTTGTAAGCATTACTTCGAAAGATATTTGATACGTATTGTTGTGTAATTACAGTATTAAAGTGGTTTGTATATATAACAAAAAAAAAAAAAAAAAAAAAAATTTTTAGTTTAAATTTAGTTTTTTCTTTTTCTGTTTTACTGATATTAATTTATTGATTAAAAAAAAATCAGCTTATTAGCGAAGCAAACAAGTGAAACTTAGAAGAAAGTAAAAAAAGGCAGGTAGCAGAGCAAGGTCTAACTAGCTTCTATTCAAACGCAGGTAGGAAAGTTTTGTCGATTTAACTTTTAAATCTAGGTAAATTGGAGTGAAGTGCAAATAATTTGTTATTCAGAAATAATGTTTTAAATGTAGTTAGGATTACTAAAACAACTTGAGTCGCACCCTGCAGAAAATTATTAGATTTCATCCATCTATTCTCCATTAATTATCAGTACCCCAAAGTACTAAAAGAGTAATTATGTACATCCAAATGTTTTTGCTATTAAGAAATTTACTTTTTTTTTACTATTCTGTAAAATACAGTCCTTTCTATGTTTAATTACTTTTCTCAATTGAAATTCTTAGTTGTATTTACATTTGCATATATTTTGATTTTCTACACTTGCGTAAATTTTGAATTTTTAGCATAAAATTTTTCAACCTCAATTTTAAAGACTGCAATTTAAATTATAAGACATATTTAGATCATAAGTTTTTTTTATAAACGTTCTGTTTATCATTTGAGTACATTAAATCAATTTAAATCAGTTTTAATAGTGTCACGTATAAAATTTACAATATTGAAATCGATATTTTAATTTGAACTTTTTAAAGTAAAAAATTATAAGCTGCAAATAAATGTAAAGTAAAAAAATATTTTATATGTTTGTTCTTGTAAATGAATCGAAATTAATACATTCAATTTTGACGAAGAAACAAATATTTAAAACTACGTAATTTTTCTTCAAAAATTTCAAACAATAGATTAAATTATAAAAAAAAGTTGGGAGATGTAAAACTCATTTCAAGTAACGGTTTTTTATACACAGAAAATAATAAATAACTTGTTGCATATATAAAATTTTTCAAAATTTAAAGTATATTATTTTTTTCATACATCTCTTTTATCGCTATTTTATTAACATAAAATTATCGACACGCACTTTCCCAAGTTTCCGTTTTATTTTAAAATTTTTTTGAGTTGGTTTTGTGCTGTTTTGCTATAGATATTAACGCAGGACACCGAAAGACATGTTAAAAAAATTGTAAAATTAGACTGAAAAACTTGGAAATGTACAAGTGCCGATACTAAAATTTTTGTAAAAAAAATTCACAAATTTTTATCTACACTTTGATAATTTTTTGAAACCCGTACAATAACAATTCGACACTCATATTGTCTTTTATATCTTTTCTCAAAACAAAATATAAATCAACGTAATGAACTCAAAAAATATATAAGGTGTTGAATGAAAATTGTGCGTGTAATTAATGGACACCATTTAATAATTAACTTTTTCTTTATTTAAAATAAAGAATTCATTTACTTTATAAAAAACAAAATTACTGAAAACTTTTTTTATCTTTTAATAATATGTTCTATTTCGTTTTCATTAATTTCTGGTTTACCATCCGGCCTGAGATAGTCAGCATCATCAAGCTCGCCGTTTTTCACAAGAACAACAGGGAGCGATGCTGGAGGTAAGTCAATGTAAGTGACTACTCATATAATTTTTTTTCAAAACTTCAAAAATTGATCTTCAAACAGGGAAATCCAAATTTTTTTTTTATGTCAAGTTTTTTAAATACGAAATAATTGTGAGTAACAAATAGTTTTAAAAATCTTTCATTCACAATAATAATTAGACAATATTACACAATAATATTAGTGTATTCTCTTTTTTACAATTCCTTTTTTATTCGCGTTGAAAATCAAATTTGGTGTAGAATTCAGCCGCGCATCTTGATAAGATAAAAACACAAATTTCCCACGTCTGATTTTTCTACTAAATAATCGAGAAAATGAAAAGATAATTTTGTAGGAAAAAATTTTATCAGATTTTCAGATCAGGCTATAAAACACTTATTACGTGAAAATCTGTAGGGAATTTAATACTGATAATAAATTTTGGCACAGAATGCAGCAAATTATTCTCAGTAAAATATGATTTGCTCTAATAAAATTCAAGCTACATTCAGTAATTAAAAAATATAAATAGTAAATTTACATTTTTAAATGTACATTTATTAGTGAAAGGTAAGTATCCTAATGGAAAGGAAAAGAAATTGTAATTAAATATACATAAACAACATTAAATGCATATTTTATTATATTTTTCGATACTTCCCAAATTCATAGAGGTAAATGAAAACATTTATATAATTTTAAGAGATCCTTAATGAAAATAATAATTGTAAATAATTGTACATAATTTTGTCATTCTTCTAATAGCCTTTGCTAATCCAATCAAAAATGGTTTACATTTATTTACAGTTAAAAACACTTTTTCACAGATATTTGCAGTTCTTCTCAGTTCTTAACAGTTTTTTTGAGTAAATGATATTTTAATTTTCCTAAGTCCAACAAGGTTTAAGAAAATTTTAATAATTTACTCATAATATTCCTGTTATAAATAAGTGTAATTAAACATAAAAAATGGTTTTTAAATAATATGCGTTTTAACATATGTTATTTTTCAAATACAAAAGTTAAGAATTGTCTTACATTTTTTTTACTTTTCCATATGAAAAATAAAGTAAAACTTTAGACAGCCAAAGATTATTTTATAAGAAATGAAACTTTGTACTTTATATAATAAATTTTTTAAATAAATATATAATACCATAAAAATATATTTGCTTTAATTATTTAATCTTAATCCCTGTCCTTTTCGTCATAGATTTAAGTAATACGTAACATTCAAAAATAAAATAAAAAGTATAATTTCAAGAAATCTAAATAATTCATTTATGCAAGTCGGATTTGGAATGAAATTTGATTTATATAAATAATTGGGCGGTGTTTTTTCTGTTTTCGAATAAATAAAAATTAAACAAGATATCGTATTATTTATTTGTTGGGGTATGAATTTAGAAGTAATTGACAATAATCTTATAGAAACGTTGTGCACCAAATTGTACAAGGTCATCTAAATGAAGTTTTAATTATTAAAAAACGGCGGAGTTTGGAACTTGCAGACCTCCAGACATAAGATGGGTAATCCCTTGTACCTCATTATTTCATCACTTAATGTCTATCGACTGTAGTTTCCCAAAAGGTCGGCTTAGCCAGGACATCATTGGCAGTGAAGTTACCTATAGGTGTATCCTCCCGCAGTTTGTGAAAATTGGACAGTGGCAGAGTATATGGATTGTAAATCATTAAATTCTGAAATCAGGGAATAAAAAAAATAGAGTTTTTTTTCTAAACATGACGATATTTATTAGCATTCAGCCTTCAGGAGTTCAGCTTTAACCGATTCAGCGGCCCAGGCGTTCAGCCTTCAGGACGTTTCAAATTTCAAAATGCATATTTCATCTGAATATCCACTACAGTCGTGACCGCGGATGATTGGTTGTGCAGCACAACCAACTTGTGCTTGTGCAGCTTGTACTTAAAGCATATATATATATATATACTCTTGTAAGAAAAAGTGCAGCGTGTAGCTCGCCGTATAGAGAGAGAAAGGTATACTTTGGATATATTCTTTCTCACTCTAGCGCAATCCATTGACTAATCACTAATCAGGCTGCAGGCAATCCTGACATGCGCGCGCTAGATAGAGGGGGAGAGAAGATATCCGTACTCCTTTTTCTCTTTCTCTAAGACGAGTTACCATCTTAGACTTTTTTTTACTACAAGCTTACTGTAGGAATGTACGTTCTAAGGGCGTTGAAGGCTCAATGAGTAGTACTAGCTTTTAAACTTAAAGAATAAAAAAATTAATTTTAATTTTTAAAACTAATTTTTAATTGTTTAAGTTTTTATGACTGCCTCTGACATTCTCTGTACTGTAATAGAACGAAAAGTGACACTGTTACGATGTAATTTAGGTCATTTTTAAAAGTTACACGCGGACGCGTCGCGTACTCGCCGCGTGACACGACACCTGGTGGCACCCCGTTGCACAGTGACTTGTGAAACAGCAAGTAACTCGTAGTGGATGTATATATTATATATTGATACATAAGATCTTGTGCCGTTGCACTAAACATTTACGCGAAAAATTGTAAAAACTAGAAGAAAAATGCCGCTTGAAAATTTAGAAGAGGAAGGACTTGAAAAGAATCCAAATCTTGAACTTGCCCAAACAAAGTTTCTTCTCAGCCTTCCAGAACACAAGAATGATTCAAATCTAAAAACGAAGCTGCTAGATACCATTAAAGCCGAAAGTGAGATTGCATTATTTTCAATTTTACTTTTTCATCAAAGATATTATGTCTTTAAACTTTATTCTAATCCCACTAATTTAAATATATATTTAAACATTTAATAAATTAAAATCTTGATGATCAAATTAGAATTTATGATCTTTAGAACCTTCTTATTTTACTATCAAACTAACCTCCTTCATTATTTTCTTTGCTGTATTGCTGACACAATTTTTTCTGATGTGAAAATAAATTTAATATTAAACTTTATCACTAATGTTCTTATATACACATTTTTTGCTTGCATATTTACTTCTATTATTTTAAAGTAGCAAACATCATATTTTATATTTAAAAGATATTTTTATTCAATTTCAAATAAATTACAAAATATTTTTTAGATATGGCTCCATTTTATGAAGAAGTTTGTCGGGATCTCAATTGGCCAATTGATGAAGCACTTTTAAATAAAATGAAAACAAAAAATGAGGAGCAGTTGAAAGAATTAGATGGTATTATTGAGGATGCTGAGAAAAATTTGGGTGAGATGGAAGTGAGAGAAGCAAATTTAAAAAAGTCTGAACATCTATGTAGAATTGGCGACAAAGAGGGAGCATTAGCTGCTTTCAAGAAAACTTATGACAAAACAGTTTCTCTTGGTCACAGATTAGACATTGTATTTCATAATATAAGAATTGGTCTTTTCTATTTAGATCATGATCTTATTACAAAAAATATTGAAAAGGCTGAAGTGTTAGTATCGTTTAATTCAAAGATATTATTTAGCTTACAATTTATGTATATCATATTAAAATAAACATTAAATTTATTTAATTTTTAGGCTTATAGAAGAAGGTGGCGATTGGGACAGAAGAAACCGACTGAAGGTTTATCAAGGAACTTATTGTATAGCAGTAAGAGATTTCAAACAAGCTGCCAATTTTTTCTTAGACACTATCAGTACATTTACAAGCTATGAGCTAATGGACTATAATACTTTCGTTAGATATACAGTTTATTTGAGTATGATTAGTTTGCCTCGTAATGAGCTACGTGATAAAATTATAAAAGGATCAGAAATTCTTGAAGTATTACATAGTAACCCTGACTGCAAAGAGTACTTGTTTTCATTGTATAATTGTCATTATGCTGATTTTTTTAAAAATCTTGGTAAGTTAGAATTTAAGATATATATAAGTTATACATTATTACAATATATTTAAAGAATGTACAAATATTTAATTTAAAATTTTTTATTTTAGCACATGTTGAAGGATTACTACGCAGAGATTTTCTCGTATTCCCACATTACCGTTATTATGTTAGAGAAATGAGAATTCTTGCTTACACTCAACTTCTTGAGTCTTACAGATCATTAACTCTTCAATACATGGCAGAAGCCTTTGGAGTTACTGTTGAATACATTGACCAGTAAGCAATTTGTAATATTTTTTTAATTTCCTATTTGTGTCAAAAAATGATTTAATTAGTTATTTATTATTTTTCAAAATTTAAATGAAAGTAAATACTAATAATATTACTATAAAAAATTCTTTACTTTGACCAATGTTTCGATTTTAAGAAAAGTCCTTGTGAAGGCTTCTATGAAAATAACAAAAAACAATTCACGACAATATTAGATGAACTAAGATAGTATATACTGATGTAATGACTTACAACATCAATATCTAGATACAGTTGTAAATAAGCCAGTCAAATTAAAAAGAAATTAGACATTTTCCGACTATTTATACTGTATGAAAGCTTGGCTTAGTTACGACTCTGCTTAGATTTTGACATTGCAATATTGCCTCAGTGCTTACTTTTTTAATTTATTCAATATTGTTATAATTTTTTTTTAGTTTTTTATAAAATTTATAGAAGCCTTGATAAAGACTGTTTTTAAAATCGAAACTTCGGCCAAAATAAAATGTAAAACTTATAATTGTAATCTTAAAAAATACGAATAAAAAATTGATTTACATTCATTTACTTTTACAGAGAACTGTCTCGGTTTATTGCAGCAGGCCGCTTGCATTGCAAAGTTGACCGAGTAGGCGGAGTTGTTGAGACAAACCGACCAGATAGCAAAAACTGGCAATATCAAGCTATGGTCAAACAAGGTGACTTACTGCTTAACAGAGTGCAAAAATTATCACGTGTTATTAACATTTAAGCGAATGGAATGTGAAAATTTTTTACATGAAATGTACGAGGAATGTGTGATTGATATACAAAGAATTTGAAAATTTATTTTGCAGCTGATATTATTTGCTTCAAAAGCTACAAATAAAATTAATTAAGTAATATAAATGTATTACCCTGTCTTTTTTTTAAACAAAAATTACTTTGTATGTTACTTATTTATTTGCTTATTCATTACCTATTTATTTGCTTTTCAATAAACAATATACTTTATTTCTTTTTTAATTATCAAATATTTAATATTTTGATATAAAAATATTATTGTATTTTCAACATAAACCGAATAAAGAAATTTGTACAAACAGGAGTAAATCCAAATACATATCCAAATTTTTTAAGGCGTCAAAAATCGTAAATAGAATTTTACTAAATTAAACTTAATATTATTTAGAAGTAAATAATTGTAAATAAATTAACGAATAATTACATTAGAAAAAGGTACTTAAACGAAATAGAAATAATTTGAAACTAAAAAAAGAAAATTTTACAATCTTTCAAAACATTTTTAAAAGCTCGAGCGCCGGCCTAGTATAACCGCAAAATAGAAGGAGGTGCTGTAAAACAGCAAAAGCGCAAAGCAAGAGAGAAAGAGATAGAGGGAGACAGACAAAAGAGTTTTGAACTTTTGAGGATCATTTAGGTAAGGACAAGGACACACAGAAAAGGAGCGCTTATATACACGCGTGCACGCGAACCATCGCGCGGGTGCACAAACGCCCGGAACGCACCCATTATCTACTACTCTTAGTGAACACGGACGTACATTTGGCCGCACCCGTTCGATGAAATTTCATGGAATAAACTTTAAGAGAAAATAGCAGGTCTTGTTTGTTGGCATTTATTGCATTAATATACGCTTGCTGATTTACAAATGAGAACTAAATCTCGCAAATGTAAAAGTGAAAAATTATTAAAATACTTAATATTTTGACAGTCGCGCTGTAGGATCGCCTACGAAAGGAGAAGGAAAAATTAATTTCAACGAATATATAGTTTAAAACGAAGATTTGCGCACATTATGTATTGATGAACCTAACCTCAATTTCACCGTTGAACGTCGCCGAGAGGGACCAGGCGAACCGCTGCCACGGAACAGGTTACATTACAGACAAACTTAGTTCTTTCAATTTATCTGGCAGTGAAAAACATTCCGATACTTTGGTAAGCTTCCGACTTATTGACTACCTAATTCTGTAAAAATAACTATAATTTTGCTTAATAAAAGCACTTCCCGTGCTTAATCATAAATTTGAGATTTATTTTATGAGAAATTAAGGCTTTTCAAAACTAAATGTTCATATACTTCTTTTAAACGGTTTTATCTTCAATTAGCCTTTGTCGTATTCCTGTTTAATGTACTGACATTCGGCTAGTTTGGATTATTTACATACTTCTTTCAACATCAATACTACAAGTCATATATTTTAAAATTTATAAAATCAATATTTTCACTTAGCAAATCAAATTAAACTTTTGATTTAAGCAAAATCTTTCTTTTGATTAACTTTAACTTAAATTAAAATATATAAATACTTGTAGATAGCAGAAGTGATCTTTTTTTTTTTAATTAAATAGGTTAGATTTATATTGCAAAATAAATGAAAAATTTCAAAACAGTTTAAAAAGTTTTTATTCCACATGAAGCATTTAAAACAATGATTAATTTTATTTGAAAAAATACATATTATAATTAAATATTCTTCATTATCTATGTTTTTTCAAAGAAACATAAACTACCTAAAAATTTTTTATCTTTGTTTGGTTTTATGAATGTAACTTTAGTATAATATTTATATTTATAAAGCTTGGTTTTTATTTTACATAAGTTTTTTGCAATCTGAGCCAATTAATTTTAACAAAAAAAGTGAAAATAAATTATAAAAAATTGTTCTATTCAATATTCTAATTTTAAAGTTACAAATTGATATTAATTTTCTGAAATGATAAAAATAATTCATCATGTGATATTATACAATTTATTAATTATTCATTAATTATTCATTAACTTCATTAATTATTTTGATCTTACTTAAAAAATTTTTTAATAAGTTTGTAGTTTAATTTAGTTGCTTAGCAGCGATGTGTTAATGTTTTGATAAATATAGGAACTGTCAAGAATTGAAAAAAAACTATCATAAGAAACTCTTACACTCACTTCTAAATTTTTCAAAATTTTTAATACTGGTTTTTTGATCTTCTAGCAACCAAATTAATTATTAAATACATTGCAGACAACATGAATTATAGAAATAAAGATAATTTCAAGCAAAAATCAAAAAGAAATGGATTCCGTTCAATATTGCCAGATTGGTTTTCAATGTCTTTTTTGGTTAGGGTTGTTTTGTTGTATATTAAGATGAAAATTCCTTCATAAAACAATGAATGTCAAACTAACCATACTGAAATATTTTATTAGCATATCAAATACCAATTATTATAAATGCTTGTTGTCAATGCATTTCAAACATCATTTCAACTGAAATTTATAAGACAATAATAATTTAACAGTTGATAATATTAATGGTTTGACTTCAGGTTTTTTAAAAATTTTATTATTTGATCACAAAGGCTATTAAATTTTTTTATTAAACATTTCTGATATTTGTTTTTATTTTGTAATCCTTATCCTTCATTGGTATTAAAATTAAAATTAAAATTTTTTTATTTTAATAAACTTTCATAATCCTGAATTGTGTTATAAAGAAAATTTTTACTAAATTACAGGTAACGTGGGAGGAAGAATCTCAAAAACGAGCTGAAGAATCTTCTATAAGGCCCTTTAATAACCAAAGTAGAAAGTACGCTGTTAACACACAGCGTCCAACTTTAACCGATCAAACATTAGGCTTAGAGAGACGAGGGATGCCTCGCTCCAAGCGACGAGCTCCCTCTGGTACAAACAACCATTCACAACCAGATATGCCACCAAGTACTCCTGAAGATCAACCCAGACATCCCTCTAAGCGTCTTAGACATACATCTAGGTAAAGTTTTGTAACAATTCAACAAATTTCAAAATCATGAAACTAATTTTAATCTGAAAAATATTTGAAATATCTGACTATATAGGTTAGGGGTTTAGACACTAAAAAATATAATAATCCTTATAAATAGAAGCAAATACTTTTTTAAAATTATCTAACAAGTTATAAAATTTCAAATTTCTTTTCATTATATTGAGCTTCAAAAAGCAGCTAAATACTTTTTGCCCTCTAAGCAAAATCTTCTTTCTGAGATTATATTTATAAAAAGGCTTTATGTGATTACTAAAATTACTCCTCCCAATCAAGTATCTAAAGAATTTATATAAGTATAAGCATTTTAAGTTTATAGGCACTATCTAGTTCTTTTTCATTTTCTATCTCTTTCTTTTTCATCATAAGAGCTTGAGTGTCAAAAATAGCCAAGGCACTGCACATTTAGTGTGGTTGTCTTTCTTGGCCAAGTCATACTTTTTACTTTGATTTAAATTTTTTCTTCATTAACTTGATTATTGCACAAAAAGTTTATAAAGGTATTTCGTTGTCGCGTAAACGCAAACGCATAAAAGTGTAGAAAAATAGATTAATTTAAACATCTTTTGTGAATGAATTCCTTAAGTAGAGGGAGGTGAGACGATTATTTTTGGACGTATTCACCGACTGAAGAGGATCGCCGTTTTCTCTGTGTGGGCAAAAGTGTATTGTCCGCCGTACTGTTGCACTTCGAGATTTTTCTTTTCTATTTTACGATCTTTGTTGCTTATTGAGAAATTTTCATTTAATAGGTAAAAACGTGGCTTAGATTTATTTAGCTAGAGTAATAAAGCACTTATTAAAAATAGCTGTGGCAAAGACGTTGTCAAGTTTTTCATTGTGTATGGCAGAAGAGAGGTTTGTATCTTAGCTGATTTTATCTGTTCAGTGGTTGCTTGAAAAAAAATTAAAAAGTCAAATATATGAATAATTTTTAAAACCTATAAGTTTTAATTAAGATTTATTTAAAATACTTTGCAGTTCGAGGCGAAATAATAGAGCAGAAGATGTGGCTCAAAGTTTTTCACCAAAGCGCTGCATCAGCTGGTTCCGCGAATATACAACAGCCGATGATCCCGACACACTCGGGCCAGACGCTATGGAAAAATTTTGTGAGGACATCGGCGTGGAACCTGAAAATGTTGTGATGCTCGTGCTTGCATATAAAATGAATGCTCGCCAGATGGGCTTCTTCACTATGTCTGAGTGGCTGAAGGGCCTTACGGAACTTCACTGCGACTCAATCAGTAAATTGCAGAACAAGATGGATTATCTTCGAAATCTTTTGAATGATCCACACACCTTCAAAGGAATCTACAGATACGCTTACGACTTTGCTAGGGTAAATTATTATTTTCACAGTCTGCAACTTCGTTCTACTTATAAAAAGAAACATAAAATTATGCGACACTAAAAGAAAACTTTCGCAAGATATGAAGTGAATCTTTTTAAGCCCATAAACTAGGAATCATGAAAAGTGCTTTTAAAAATTGATATTCATACATAAATTATAAAAGATAAATGGTTAAAGAAAAAAATTAGATTTTTTAAACACTTTGATCAGATAGTATCTTTAAATTGTTAATACTTCTTAAAGTAAAGCTAACAGATTTTAATATTTTTTGTGGGAAATAATTGATGTTAATAAAAAAAATACTAAAATTATTATTTATTAATTAATTTTTCTGTAAAGGATAAGGATCAACGCAGTATGGATATGGAGACAGCGCGAGTCATGCTGCAATTACTATTAGGCAGGCATTGGCCATTGTTTTCGCAATTTGCCAAATTCTTGGATCAATCAAAGTACAAAGTTATTAATAAAGATCAGTGGTGCAACATTCTCGAATTCTCGCGGACAATTAACGAAGATCTTTCAAATTACGATTTAGATGGCGCATGTACGTAAAGTTTTAACTGCATTATTATAAAAAAAGAAAATTCCTAATAATTTAGTATTTTTAAATGATAAAATAACGTAATTGTGATTTTTTTGAAAAGATAATTTTGATCAAGAAACAATAAATTGTTAAATTATTACTTAAGGATTTTCTAAAAATATTTTTTTTCTAAACAGGGCCAGTAATGCTTGATGAATTCGTCGAATGGTTGATAATTCAAAGACAGCAAGGAGCGGGGACGTCTCAAATGGATACGAGAAACAGCTGAAACATTCAATCTAAATTGAATATCTCATCTTATAAAAAATACCCACCTAACCGAAAGAAACAGTCCTTACTCCCGATTTTGTCCTTCAATATCGATTATTTGTTAAAAAAATTTAAATTTCTTTCTCATTGATAAAAAGAACAAAAAAAGGAACCTGTAACATTTATGGACTCTTTTCTGTTAGTTCAATTACTTTATCACGATAAACATATATGACGATTTATCGAGTAAGTAGATTGAGTTAGTCTTACAGTTAGTTAGGTCATACAAAAACTTAAATCGTTAACGAATATGTCTAGAATCGCGCTTTGTGATAATGATTTATAGTTAAAAATGAAAAATTAATTTGTATCATGAAAAAAATGTTTTTTTACCACTTATTTCTGTATTCAATGATATATATAGATTTCAATTAGAAATTTTTTATTTTTAAAAATTATTATTTCATCCATTGAGCTATTATTTGTTTTGAAACTTAATAATGCTTTTTATTTTGTAAAAGACTTAATGGGTAGTAAAATGAAACAAATTAAATTAATTTTATTTGAAAAGTATTTTCTGTGTAAATTAGAAAATAGTTTTCTTAATGAAAAATTTCTCACTAGCGCATAGATAATAAATAGGTAGAGTATAAAGGAATTTTGTCATACACAATATATATTTTTCAATTTTCGTAACATTCGTTTTATTCAATAAAAATTCAATATTAGATTTTTGAGAATGAAAGTAATAGTTTAATGTTTTAATTTAAAATTAATTTAAAAAGTCCAGTATCTCTGTTTCTTATTTTACAAATATAAAGGAATTAATTTAAAACTATTTTAACACTGCAAATTACTATAAGTTGAAGACGAAATGTTAATAAGTCATTTAAAAGCAAATAGGAATAAACCAGAGCATTTTTACACTCTTTAGATTTTTACTTTGATATTTTAAGAAAAATTCTGTTCGTAAATAATACAGATCGTGATGAGTTATTAACTGTACATTATGTCGTATTATTTTCATACTACTGTTTATAAATTAACCAATTATTGTTAGTAATCACAATTTTAAAATAAAATATCAAATAAAACAAAAATACAATGTAAAAAAGGGTGCTGAAATTTTAACACCCTGAGTTTAAACAAAAATCCTATATAATTATACTATGTAAGTTTTTAGAACTTAATAATTTTCAAAAATTTTAAATTTAACTAGTAAAGATTGATAAAAGTATTTATTTTTGAAATTCAACCGTATATTGATAAAATATAAAGGAAATTTTTTCACGTACTGATATTTAGCTGTCAATGCACAATTATGATACATATGTAATAATGTATATTTATTTGTTTTAAAAAATTAAGAAATATTTAAGGGAGTTTTAAAGCATAATATTCAAAGCTGATGATTTATTAAATCAATTTGTATAAATTAATTTAAAAAATTGTATAATATTAATAACAATAAAAATTTTTCTGATTTTGAAATTCTCTTCGTTTTAAATTCACATTTGGAGAATGACATATTTTTGTCGAATTACTATGGTTTTAATATTGCAAAATATAAGTTTTAGAACATTCAAAATAAGTTATATTTAGCCCAATATCAGGTTCACTTAAAAAATAAATTTTTAAAAAAAGATTGTTTTAACATAAAATACACTATTCCAATTATGATAAACTCATAGAAATCATCTTGATTAAATTGAATTTGCTGAACTCAAATTTCGGTAGTAAAGTTTGTCGCCTGAGCGAAGCGAGGGTGACAAACAAGACGAGTCAAGGATCATCTTTCGTATGTTAGTAAACAACATTTTTCAATCAGTTGAGCGGAAAGGCTAATTTTGTGCCCATTTGCGCACGTTGTGTACTTTACGCACGGAGTGTAGAAAAGTAATTTTTAATTCTTAATCAGTTCTTTAATCAGTATATTATATACTATTAAACATATTTATAACTTTTCATAATATTCAATTACTTATTTAGTAAAATTTTTAGTATTTACATATAATTCAAATTAGTTTTCAAAATTTTTGCTCGACATTAGTTTTTCACGTATACCTATATTGATTGCCAATAAGAAGTGGCGATAAATGGAGATTTCTGAGTTGTGGGTACGGATTTTTTAAATAATCATGACTTTTATATAAGGAAAGAAATTAAATATTCTCTAAGTACAAAAAAGTATTAGATAAGTCAACTACTGTATACAGTAGTATCATAATTGAATATCGTGATAAAAAGAAAATTTTGCTAAATTGCAAATTTGCTTTTTTTCGCGTTAAAACATATTTACACTTATAGAACTCCTTAAATCTTACAATATCTATCAGCTTTCATTTTACTGCGTCTATCTAATAAAGTCTCATGGAAAATGCCATCCTCTCTAGCTTTTTTCAATTCTGATACTTTGTTCTGACTTATTTTTAATTTTTTATCTTGGAATTTCTGAAATTTACGCCTAAAAGATTTTAAAAGAAAATTATGTTTTCTTTATATACTCAATATTAGTAATCAAATGTGTACTTATTTTTACTTACACATAATTTATTTCAACTTCTCCTAAAGAACCTTGTTCTTCTTTTGGTATATCTTTATTGGGATCATTAACTTTTTGAACCATACTTCTAATTGTTACATACTCAGTTGGCCCAGCTGTTAATTTAGAACACATAATGTCATCATCATCAGTAACAGAAATGAAGCAACCTGTATTACCCAGAATTGCTAATTTTCCATCCTACAGTACAAAAAAGTATTTCTTTTTAATATAAGTTTTATTCAAGTATAAGTAAATTTAATGATCAGTGAGTCAATTATTAAAAACTGTACCTGAAAAATTGGTTCCCATTGTTCCATTGCACCAACTGCATCACTTCGTCCTACAACCATTCCTTTTTTATCAATTCCAATGTATTTTCCATAACCAGATTTTAAAGCTACTTTTGACTCGTTAACAGGAAAAGCAGTTAAAATTTCTTCTGGAAGAGGAGCTTCTCCTTCCTCGTGTGGAGCACCAAGGGTAAATAAACCATTATCAAGGGCTTTCATATAAGTTAAATTACCAAATTCAAGAGCTACAGTGCCAGTTATTTCCGTTATATTTGAGGCTTTCCACCAACCACCTGAAATAAAGAGTATTTTTTTTAAGCAATAATATATATTAGTTCAATGTTTCAGATAACCAGAAGTTAGAGGTTATGTATGGATATTTATTTATCTGAATATTACCGTGGCGTATAGTGTCTTCGTCCTTTTCTTTATTAGAATATTCATCACTTTCTTGTGGCTTACATTTCCTCTTTTTTGCTCTGAAATAAAAATTATCAAAGATATATTCATGAAAATATTCAGAGAATATAGTTATTTTGTACATAAATTATTAACTTACTTTCGTTTCTCTCCTTTAAGAACTAATTTTTTTGTTCTGACTTTGTCATATTCTGACATGGTCTATGAATAATTAATAATTATTGCTACAAAAGAAGACAGTGTCGGACGTCGCAATGGAATCGTAAACACTCAGTTCATTTTGATAGATTTTCATGGGCAACAGTGTAAAACTATATATTTCCTCCGTTATCTTCGCCTCGTTCACTCTGAAATCAGCTGTAGACTCTACAGTGTAGAGCTTCGAGCATATAGTAACTGGAGGTAGCCCCCTTATGGCCGCAATGCGTTACAAGGTGAAGAGAGAGACAGATACTATCCGGGGTCGTGCTATCT
>UCOL01003049.1:0-21270 GCA_900474335.1 Ormyrus nitidulus | reverse complement strand
GTCTATCAAAATTTTTACTGTAGGTCTAATAACTTTTGTAAGAAACTATTGTAATTTTTTTAACAGTGTCAGTCTGTCACAAAATTACGATTGACTATTGTAATTTTTGATGGAGTTATTTTAATTGTTGATATAACATTTCTTTCCGTGTACTGATCTGCGCTTTCAGAGTAATAATTATTGTAATAACAGTAATAAGAGTAATAAGCCTTGAGTTTTTAGTCACCCTAAATGAAAAGTTTATTTTATGAAACTTTTCTCTCAAAGATTCCAAGAATTCAATGAATATGTTTTTCGTTCGTCATGTATTTTTAAAATACAAATAGGAACGTTATACTGTCAAAATCACTAAGTTAGTCAGTTTAAAGAGTAGCAAAATTATCGCCATAAAAGTCGTTAATAATAAGCTACCTAAAATAAACTAAAAGTTAATATTTTCTAATTATAAAGCATATTTGAAAAATAAATTAAAAAATTTAATTTAATTAAGGCGGGTCTGTGTACATACAGATGTGCATCAACCTCTTTAGGACGCACATCAATTGTACCGATATCATTCTGTGATTTTAACTACGTATTCTGGTCTGGTTTCAAATATAGAATAGAATGTAAGATAAATATTTTCAGTTTTAAATTGTCACAATATTGTTATTCATAAGTACATTAAATTGTTTCTAAATACCCCAAATAGTTTTTGAGCCAATATTATAATATAATTAGGAACGATATATTGGGCAGTGGTGACACGTTTTAGGGGTGTAAAAAGATTCCAAGTAAACAAAAGAAGACAAAGAAAGTTTGCTTGACGTAAGCAGCTGCATATATATATATATATATATATATATACGCGAGTATTATAACTTTTTTTTGCAGATTTCAGTCAAGTTGGAAAGTTCCCTTGTAACTTTGTGGGGAAAAGAGTTTGAATTTTTTCGTTTTAAAAGCTTAGAGCGTTAAACTTTCGCTTCCAGAAATTTTTCTACAGAATATTAAGCTTATGTTTAATTAATTGAGCTTAAGATAACTTTGAAATGTTTTCTAATTCTGCATGAAAATCTAATTAAGAATGTATAAATTCTTCTGAATTCTGAATTGAATGACTTAAATAATAAAGTCTGTAAATAAAAGTTGTGTATAATTAGCTGAGAAGTGAGATGGGTAATCCTTCAAAGTATAAATCTGAAAAAAGCGAAAAAGTGAGAAAGCGAAAAAACGCGCCTCCGAATCGATCTCTTGTCGCGCGCGTGGAGCTTCGAAACGATGTCGAGTCGCGCTTCCAAGTGTGAGTGCGCGCCTGTGCATTATGTATCCACAACGAGAGCTTCAACAGAGGACATAGGGAGAGAGAGAGAGAGAGATGCGCTAGAAAGCGTGAAAACTCGGCATTCTTTCTTCGCCCCGACATCTAAGGAGAGATGCAACTGCTACGAGGGAATATTCGAACCGTCTTCACTCACGGAGAGCATGGAATTTCTTCTAAATTTAGTTTTTATGCCACTTGTTCGAAAAGACTTTTAGATGATTTTTGAATTTTTTATCTGGAAATTTAGATTCGGCGAACTGTTTTCCATCAGTTGAAGTTGATTTGTTGAAAAGTTTTCTTTCTCCAAGAATGATTTTGTATAAAACCTGAGCATTTTGGATAGTAAAAAAATATTGTTGAAAAAATAATAAGAAGCCCGTGGATTAGCAGAGAACAGAAGAGAAGAGAGAGAGTCGCGTGCGTGCGCGTGTGCACTGCAGCAAACCTCTGCGCCGCAGGCATAAAACAACAACGGCAGCAGGAGCACTACTCACCGAAAATTCTGGCGTCCGTCCTGAGCGGATGCTAAAAAACGGCGCCAAGCTGCATTTCTTCTCGGCAGCAACTGGCCTCGGCGTCGTTCCTCTCTTTTTACCGACACACGGAGCGTAGACAATTTTTCACTGCCGAGCTACTCGCTCAAAGTGGCTCCGGCCCGAACGACGGCGAGGGGAAAAGTGCTTTGGTGCTCCGCTCTAGCAGTCCGGCCTGCCTGGCCTGACCTCCCCTCTGTGCCTCACGCTGCTCTGCTCGAAAAAAGCCTGGAAACAGTGGAAACGCGCTCGCGCACGCCAGCGGCCAGCCACGAGAGTTGAGCATGCGCGAGCAGGTGACGTCGGAACAGGGACTCCCCCGCGGAGGCGCATGCGCACTCGACGGGGCGTTCATTCCAGACGCGCAAAGCTCAAAATTCAACTTTCAAAGGAAAGAGTACACAACTCAAGGGCTAACTACAACATAACTTTTCTTCTCCAATCATTAAATATTTTTTACCTTAAAATAACTAAAACATGCTGCTAAACATCCTCCCGGTTATTCGCATGCATTAAGCACTTAATATACAGGCAGAAAGAAGAAGCTAGTTTTTCTCTAATTACAATTGGCTGAAACTGATCCAAACTCGATGGAAGACAATTCTCGTCTTTGACTTACGTCGACTAGGGCCGACAGTTTCGAACTTTTCGAAAACAAAAGAATTTCTGTAAAAGTCAAAATAATATACTCTATAAACTGCACTCGTCTAGCCAAGTTTTATGCATTGTGATAAAGTCCGACACATTTAGAAAACGTTTAAAAAAAATTAAAAAGCCCTAGTTACAGTCGTCAATATTTTTTGAAAGTAGACCTTTTTCTAATGGGGTGTATTCGAAAATTTATTTACAACAGTACAGTATATAGTGCAGGTTTTCTCTAATCTTTCAATTTGGAACATTATTAAGAGCTTCGCCAACAATTATTTTTATTATATAGTCATATTGTAAATACCGTATATAATAGCTACCCCATAATAATAAAATAATTCTATAAAACTATAATATATAGTTTTTGAAAAAAATACGAATGAGTGGAATGAGAAACATTCGAGTTTTTTCGCGCTCAAGCGATCATAAAAAGTAAAGAATCGTGAAAATTTGAAGGTTATGAGTAGATTTGAAAAAATGTAATATCAAGTTAATGAGAGAGTAATAAAAGCTCTATAGGATCGCGAAAAAATCAGCCAGCAACAGCAACTTAATTAATCAACTCGAGCTAAGCCCAAAAATAAAAGGCAAATTACGAATGAATTGTACGGAAAATGGGACAGGATGACAAGGAACAGGACGAGAGTGAAAAAAGGAGACCTGACGATGGAAGTATGTGTTGGGCGAAATAAGATGAAGGCGAGCAAACTGGCTCAGCTTTTTCCGATATAATATACAAGAGCGAGTACAAGGCGTAAATTCTATGCAGTTTTATGCAATCGGTTAGGCGCAATGTCCATATATCCTATAACGCGAGAGCACAACAGCGGGAGCACAAACGCAAAGACGATAAAATGCTATAGGAATTTCGAAATTGCCAAGAATGCAAGCTGTAAAGCTAATGCAGTATATATAATAATTAATAATATCTTTCAATTACAAAGATGATTCAGCAGAAATTGAGTTCTCGAAGGTATTAGCATCGAGATTCTGAAAATCTAAATTATTGTATGCGTTAATAACTTAATATATATATAACTTAATAATAACGATGAGGTCACGTACGAACGCGGGAAAAATCGATTGGTCGCGCGCATTCGACTGTGCAATGTCAAGTTTAGTTTGAATATCGCGTGCTGCACGTGACTATACCTCTTGAATTTTTTACTCCACTTGGCTGGATCTTCAATTCTTCACATTTTATCAGTCATTGTTTTTCGGTGATTGCGTTAATTGGTTGCAATGGATTTTTTAAAGTATTTTTTCATTTTCCAATTGTCAACGGGAAAAGAAACAAAGAATTCGCTTTTCTTAAAAAACCTGCGCATTTAAAAACACTAATCGTTAACTGAAAAAACAAACAAAAAAATAATTGAATATAACAAGTTTTTTTTAATTCAAGTTCTTTTAAAGTCTTATTTTATTTTTAAAACAAGTTCTAAAAATCTCTTGATGAAAAAATGTTGATTAGACATTGACAGAATAAATAGGAAATATAGTATATTACGGCCCTAGAGAGAGAAAGAATTGCCCTCGGCTCGGGTGTCAATTTACACGAGCTATATGGGTTTGCCATTTTATCTCCCGAGGATTGTATACTATTTTTTTGCCTAGCGGCGCCGGGCGAGAAAGTAGTACTTTCGGCCCGCTAGACAAAAAAAAGTTTTAACGTGCAAGTTCAATTTCTATGGGAAGCGCACTTTTGAACTAGAAAATAATTAAATCTTGTATCAAATATTAAGTGGGCAATGGTCAATGACTTTAAAACTGTTGAAGCTTTATTTGAAATATCAAAGAGCACTTGCAATAATGTAACCGACATTTTCCATTTAAAATATAATACTTAATTGATTTACACATGACGATTTTAAATGAAAAAATTCCAAGAAAAATCAATGGAATAGAAAAAATCGTTAAAATAGCATACCTAAAAGGTATCGTCCTCGTTTATGCAAGTCAAAAAAAAGAAACGGTTCGACTCATTAAAACCCCTCTACACCTGGCAAACGGTTTGCTCATCTCCAGGGTATAATCGACCAAACATTTTTCCTCTCCAATGAATCATATTTGCCAATTCTCCGCCAAGCATTTGTTTGTCCACTGTCTGTAACACCTGCCATGAGTGTTCGCCACGGCAATGATAATGTCGGTCAACAGTAGCGGCTACGATCGATCGGAATCGCTTGTTCATCCCCTCGGAGTGACCGGTTCGCTCCGCGCTGGCCACCGCCACCGCCGATCGCGCCACTACCAGCTCCACGGCTACCAAGTCGCCCTCCGTACTCACCAATGTCGTGATCATACGCAGGAAGAGGCGCACGACCCGGGATAGATGCCTCGGAAATATGTCCAATGACAAGGTGTGCTACTATTTTCGTCAGTTTTTCGACCAAACTCGAGCATTTTGAGAGGAAAAGTGTGGCGTCGGTGACATAACCTAGAAACGGTGTTTTGGTTTAATGCACTTGACAGTTGATGGTTGACTGTCTTCAGATGATTCTAATTATTTTAATTAATTTTGGGAAGCTTTTAGAATAAAGTTTGGAGATTTTTTTCGGAAGATCAATTAGTGGGTAATAGTGAGGGTTAAGCCAATTTACATATCATTCCTTGTTTGGTCAGTAAAAAAAAGGATGATATAAATTTTCGCAATTTTTAATAGTTTTTAAAGTGACGTTTTTATTATTAATATTTTTTTCTTTTTATTTGATTCTTTCGAATTTTATTTAAAAATTTAGTAATTTAAACGTCATTGTAAACAAGTCATTCAAATATTTCAATGTTATGAAACTCTTTTTTTTTTTTTTAATAATTACATAAAAAATATCCCTGTAATGATTTATAATTTTTTTACCCATTTATTAAGTAAGCACAAAATTCTAATGCATTTATTGCAGATACTGTATCGGTTAGACCAGCCCCATGGTCCAGGAACAATTTATATATCATGGCGACCAAGCAACAGTATACACTTGGCAACAACAGGTTGCGATTCAACAGTTGCCATTGTCGACCGACAAGGAGAACTACAAGAGCGACTTCAACTTCCTGGTTTGTGTACTGGATTTGGATGGGATGCAGATGGAGATGTTTTGGCTGCCATTTCAAATACTTCTTCAGTTATTGTTCTGTGGGATGCAACAACTGGAAAAAGGTCTCATGTAGACGCAGGAGTCAGAGATGGATTAACGTGCATGATGTGGGCAAAAAAAAATTGCTTGCTTGCTGTAGGAACTCAAAAAGGAAACTTAGTTATATATGATCACATAAATGCAAAGTACGATTATAATTTTTGTAAAAAGAATTAGTTCTTGCATTACATGAAATTTTTCATAAAATTATTTTTTTTAGGAGAATACCAATTTTGGGTAAGCACAGAAAGCGAATTGTTTGTGGTGCATGGTCAATGGAAGGTCTATTAGCTTTAGCTGGAGAAGACAAAATTTTAACTGTTAGCACTAGTGATGGAGACACTCGTAGAGAAGTAGAACTTCATGGAGATCCCTCAGATATTCAGTTTAGTGAAATGAAAATGGATCAACGAGCTGGTGGAGAAAATACTGTAAATATTATAATTTAGATGATTAACTTAAAAATTAAAATCAAAATAATAATTAATGATTAAAAATTTCTATTTTAGGTATCACTTATAATTGGTAAAACAACATTATACTTGTACAATATTTTAGATCCAGATAATCCAATAGAATTAACATTCCAAAAACGATATGGTCCAATAGTATCATATAAATGGTAATTCAAAAAATTTTTATGGTTTTTTATATTTTTTAAATTATTCAAATAATTGATTTTTTTTATTAATTTATATTTTTTGCTTAGGTATGGAGATGGCTATATTCTGTTAGGATTTGAGGCTGGATATATCACAGCAATTTCAACGCACATAAAGGAAGTTGGTCAAGAACTATTTCAAGTTAAAAATCACAGAGACTCCTTAAATGATCTTGCCATAAATCAAATCACAGGAAAAGTTGTTACTTGTGGTGATAACAATTTAAAAATACATAGTTTACAAAATCTAGAGGAAACGGAGAAAGTAATTACAGTTAGTGGTGAAACTGGGGTAAACATGGTATCCTGGTCATCAGATGGTTCAATGCTTGCAGCAGTCACACACAGTGCAAACGTTATAATTTATTTAGCTCAAATTCCAAAATTAACGAGTGTCTGCGGCAATAGGGTAGCAGTATTAGCTAGTTTGACAGAGGTTGCTGTACATTTGTATACTTTGGATAAAGTACATTTAATTTCATATTACAAAAATGCATTTTTAAAAGTTAAAATATTTAACTAATAAAGATTTGTTTCAGACTCAACCTCCACCACAAATAATTAACACTATAATAGAGCCATCAATCATTGCAGTAGGTCCACTACACATAGCAGTTGCATTGAATAATAGAGCCTTATTTTGGAATTTAGGTATTGGACAGAATAGTAGTTCCATAACGGTGCATTTTGAAAGAGATTATTTGGCATCTGTAGATTCTATGTATTTAAATGAAGTTTATGCTTCAGTGTTGTTTGATGGTAAATTGCAACTACATGCAGTATGTATTAAATTTTTTGCTATGTGTATTAATTTACCTAAATAAATGTTTTAATTGTTTTTTATTTAAAACATTGAAAATATTGTAGATTAAAAGTGATCCAGCTTTAATAAATAATGGAAAAGATACAAAAATTTTTCCAGACCAAAGTGCCTTAAGCTCTAGAATATCGTGCCATGCTTTGTCTGCAGACTTCTTAGTGTACGGTGATGACGTAAGTTACACGTTCATAAAAAACACAAATAAAGACAGATGTATCGTATTAATAATAATTTTATGGTTGTTTAGATGGGCAACATTATATATTTTTATCTTGAAGAATTTAAACAATCTCTTAAATATTCTCACAGCCATGGTATAAAACAAGTTTATTTAGATGCAAACGGATCTCAATTGTGTTTCATTGATTATAAGTTAGATATTTACGTATATGATCCAATCAATGAAATGATTTATCAAACACCAGATTGTCCGGACTCTGTTGAAGGAGTAATTTGGGATCAAAATCTGATGGAACGTACAATTTTTGCAGTTTATAATAATAACATTATTACAACTTACACCTTTGTAAGATATCATATAGAAGGGAACAATAATTGTGTAAAAGAAATTTTTTTATAAGTAATTGTGCTGAAATATGTTTTAATACGATATTTCTATTTAAAGGTACAAAAATTATTAAAATTAGTGACACAAAATTACCTTCTGATACTGTACCAGCTCTTATGTATTCTGGTGAAATGACACTAAGCACATCAGGTAGTAAATTGATACAAATTACTTTATCTTCTCATGAAGAAATTGGAAACATAGTTGATAATAAAAAGTTAAGAGAAATTCTTGGAAAACAAATACTTTGTGGAAGGTAATTTTTTTGAAATCAAACTTGTTGTTAAACAACAATATTTATGACAATAATTATTGTAATGATTAAAAATTGAAAATTTCTAGATTTCAACAAGCTTGGGACACTTGTCGAAGAATAAACGATAGAAACGAATGGATTAAATTAGCTGAAAATGCACTTATGAATTTGAATTTTGAAATAGGTGAATTTTAATTCTCTGCCCATAGTGTCTTCAATAATATAAAAATTGTTTAATATGATTTAAATAATTTTTTTAGCTTTAAAAGTATATCGACACATTGAAAATGCTGCAATGGTTTGGTCGATAGAAAAGTTAGATGATATAAATGAATTTTCTTTATTATGTGGTCATGTTTGCACACTTCTTGGTAGGTATGATGAAGCAGAAAAATACTTTTTGCAATCATCACAGCCGGTTGAGGCTTTATATTTAAGAAGAGATTTAATGCAGTGGGTACAAGCTTTAAGCTTAGCGCAAAATTTGAAACCCGAAGAGATACCGTACATCGCTCGAGAATATGCTCAACAACTCGAATTTACGTAAGAATATCTTTTAACTTCAATTTTTTTAATTTATGTTTTTAAAAATCAAATTAAAGGGATTTAAAAACTTATATCATTTATGAATAGTTACCAATATTGCAGTTTCTAAAGTTTTTCAATTTTTTAAAACTTTTCTTTGTAGCACCCTTCTACGAATGAAAATAAAGGGCGTTATAAAACAATATATTAAAAAATTATAAAATTAGATTGAAAAACTTGTAATTGAAAATCTATAATTGTCCGTGTTTCTTTAAATTTGATTTTATTCGCTTTAGTGGAAATTATCCAAAAGCACTGGTGAACTATGAACGTGGTTTGACCGAAACGACGCCGGCGTTGACTGCTTTAAATCCACAACATCGTATTCAATGTCTCGCTGGTATAGCACGAACGTCAATTAGATGCGGCGATAGTAGAAAAGGTGTTGGCATTGCAATGGATAGTGAAAGTCCGAGATACCTTCGAAAAGAATGCGCCGAAATTTTAGAAAATATGAAAGTAAGATGAAAATAAAAGAATACAAAATTCATATTTAATTAGATAATAATTTTTCATCATTATTATTTACAGCAATTTAATGAAGCCGCTTTGCTGTATGAAAAAGCCGAATATTTTGATAAAGCAGCATCTGCGTATATCAAACTTAAAAATTGGCACAAAGTTGGACAACTTCTGCCACAAATATCTTCTCCAAAAATCAACATTCAATACGCAAAAGCTAAAGAAGCCGAAGGAAGATTTGAAGAGGCAGCAAGAGCTTATGAAACGGCTAAGGATTACGATAATATTATAAGAATAAATTTAGAACATTTGAATAATCCCGGTGAGTTTAATTAAATTTTACTAATAACAATGATTGAATTTAGGTTACTATGTGATATTTATTTTACAGCTCGTAGCGTTGAAGTAGTTCAACAGACCAAAAGCATAGAAGGTGCTAAAATGGTTGCCCGATTTTTCCAAAAAATGAATGACTACAATTCTGCCATTAAGTTTTTAATATTGTCAAATTGCCATGATGAAGCCTTTCAACTTGCCAATCAACATAGTAAAATGGAATTATATGGTGAAATTTTGGCTAATACTCTTGACGATGGGAATGTGAGAAAAGAAGACTTTAAAAGTCTTGCTATCTACTTTGAGTCGCAAAAGAATAGTCTATTGTCGGGAAAATACTACTTTTATGCTCGAGAATTCCCTAAAGTACATTAAGAAATATTAAGCAAAAATGTAGTTTAAAAGAAAATTAGTAAATTTTAGTATTTATTATTTTTTTATTTCAGGCTTTGAAACTTTTACTTAAAGCTGCTCAGATAACTGCGGACGATGACGAAGCACTGAGTCTTGCTATTGATACAGTAGCCACGTCAAAAGATGAGAAGTTAGCTAATCAACTTATAGATTTTCTTTTAGGAGGCGATGGTTTACCAAAGGTAAGTGTTGACTTTAAAAAAATAATTTAATTATTTTATTATTTAATAATAATAACATTTAAAATCGATGATAGTAACATTGAAAATAGTGATAATAACATTTAAAATCTTTTTTAAGGATCCGAAATACTTATTCCGTTTGTATATGGCTCGTAAACAATACCGAGAAGCAGCTAAAACTGCTGTTATTATTGCCAACGAAGAGCAAATCAATGGTAAATAAGATTTAGCAAATAAAAATGAGTATTTTAATATGTAGAATGTTTTCTATTAATTTACTGGTAATTTTATTTTTGTAGGAAATTATAGAAATGCGCATGATGTTTTATTTAGTATGTATCAAGAATTAAAACGAAACAAAATTAATGCCCCTTTAGAAATGCAAACAAATATGAGGCTCTTACATTCGTACATACTTGTACGTTTACATGTAAAAAGGAATGACCATTTAAAAGGAGCAAGAATGCTAATACGAGTTGCAAACAATATTTCCAAATTTCCCTCTCGTAAGTTCAACGAAATATTACGTAGTAAAATAAATGAATAGTTGTTATTAGCAACATAAATTATTTTTCATATTCAAAATTGTTAAAAGAAAATCATGTTCTAAATGTAAAAACAAATCAGGTACACTTTTACAGTTATCAATTTAAAAGTAGAACTAAATAAGAGTTATATCAATCTCTTTCGTCAAGTGAATATCACATTAACTTAAATTATGTCATAAAGTTAATTCTCAATAGAATAAAAATTAAAAATTGCAGACGTCGTTCCGATTTTGACATCGACGGTGATAGAGTGTCACCGCTCAGGACTTAAGACAGCAGCATTTAATTTCGCTGCGATGTTAATGCGACCGGAGTATAGATCCCAAGTAGATGTAAAGTACAGCAAGAAGATCGAAGCTATTGTAAGGAAACCACCCCGCACTAAAGAGAAGGAGGAAGATGAACCGCTTACGCCTTGTCCTTACTGCAAAAGTCGATTACCTGAAACCGAAGTCAACTGCGATAAATGCAAAAATACTATTCCCTTTTGTATAGCCACAGTGCGTTCATATTTTATAATGGTTACTTTTATTCGTTGCCCCTAAAAATCTTTATTTTTAAAACATAATACTTTATATATGTAAGCTAACAAATATTTTTTTGTTTAGGGACGTCACATAATAGAAAATGATTTTACTGCCTGTCCGCAATGTGATTTTCCAGCAATTAGAAGCGAATTTATGCGGTAAGTTAATTTTCTTGTTTCTAAATAAAATACTTTCAACAATTTTCTTTACTTTGTCTTTTTATATTACTTTACATAAAAAAAATGCAAGAAAAACTGTGCTTTATATATATTTAATGTCTTTCGTAGGATAATTGAAACTGACGAGACCTGTCCTATCTGTTCAGAACACGTAGATCCTCAAATTGTGCCCAGCAACTTGGACATTCGTCCTTATCTCTACTTTCATAGTGATCGGGATAACACAATCGAAACCTAATCACTTGCTTCGTAATGTTTTATGTGAAAGTTGCCAGCTACAAAAAGTAAATTTACTTAATCCTTATAAGAGCAACTTTTAACGTAAATGTTAAATTTAAAAAAATGTTAAAGCTTTAAAAGATTCGGAGGTATTCCGTTATTTTGAGTAAGTAAATATTCTCTGCACACTAGACTGGCATTTAGAGACGACATCGAATGAGTATATAAAAAGCACTGGAAATGAATACATTTTTTCTATAATGTTGGTTACAATAATGACGAGCAAACCTGTTTGTACACTGATACATTTCTGTCGCAGCTCGTTCTTGATCTCTGGTACGTAACAAATCCGTCCAATCTGAGAACTTATAAAACTTTTTTTATTAGAGATAAGTAATTTTATTATATGTATTTTGGACTCGGAGTTAAAATGGAATACGTCTGCCTTTACAAATCTCGATTTGATCTCAGTTATAAAATAGACTGATTATTTTTAATGTTCTTAATTTAGTTGTTTATAATTACTATCTTTATTTATAGAAAATGATAACCAAATCAATGTGTGATTTTATTTATTTAAGTCTGTTAAGAACGTATCAAGTTTTACTGATTTTCAGTAAAAAAAACTTAGTAATCTTGTAACTTATTCCATTGTAATTTCTTGGTCCTATTGAAGTGTAGTTATTTGAAAAATCTAGATCAAAGAACTCAGCTCAATAAAGCCTCTTTTGTTCAAACAACTGGTCTATTTATTCTCTGCTACCCCTACTTCAAAAGCGGAAACATTAGGAAAAATTGGAAGATACTTTCTCTTTTATACTAACGCCTGTATGAATATCGCTTGATAATCGTAAAAAGAGCGGGCGAGACGCAAACAAGAACCTTGAAGCCTATGGACGCGTTTAATTTACAGGAATCACCGTCAATTTTTATTGCACTTACGTATTAAAAATTATTTTCATTACATTTTTGTGTATCACTAATATTTTAGTTAAATAAACCTTGTTTTAATATTTTTATTTTTAAAGCTTTATATAAGCATGAACCTCAATAACTCAAATTAATAGTAATTTTAGTATTATTGTTACAAATGTTACAAGTCATCAGTAACTTATGCAATGCTAAACTTGCTGAAAAAGTAACATACTTACTTCACTTTATAAATACACTAAAAGATGAGCTAAAAACTATGCAAAACAATATTTTAATCATCATGTCTCACAACAACCATAAAAAATTGAAGGTGAATGAATGTTTCTAATAAGAGCGTTAGTTATTACTAATATTAAATGCAAACTCAAATTGGAGAAAGTGAAATCAACGGAACAGATAAAAATTGACTAATAAATTCCTTCGTCACTAAAATGCGTGGTCTAGTTCATTTAGCTGAAATCAGTGCGCAGTTTTTGCATCTAAAAAGTGTCGAATCATCAATGATTCAGCTGTGTTAGACAATTTCGCTTGATTGCCTTCAAAATCGAGATATATCGAGCCGCTTGTACTACCGCGGCGCATCGAGAAATAGTGATTTTCTTGAGTTAATAATTATTGCGGTGGACGTTTTTAATTTTAAAAAGCATTTTGTAAGTTTAGCAACCTAAAAGTCAAAAAAGAAACGTAAATTCAAGTTTTTCAAAATGGTATTTAATTTGAAATATATATAAAAATATTAACTCCTATTTGCAAAACTGATGTTAAAAACATTAACAAGGTAGTGTCTTCTTGTATTTATTGCAGTAATATTTATGAAATGCAGACAAGCAACATTGTTCTTTATCTTTTTAAGATAAAAGAGAAACTTAAGTAATAAACATGACGAATGAAGAAGATTGAAACTCTTAAAGATACGTACGAACGAGACTCATCATGAGTCACTAGCAGATGTACATAATTTTTTTAAATTTTAGTACGTCAGCATTAGCATTTTAATTGTAAAATATCCTATTTTTTAAATCGCAGTAAATTTAACAAATAATAGTTCTGCTATTGACGCAAAAACAATAAAAAACCGCGGATAAATTAATGTTGTCAAATCTAGCATATTGACTTCAGTTTTCAAGGATTGTCTAAAAGAAAGTATAAATCAATAAAAATTTTTTCTCACAAAATATACACATAGAAATTTTTTTATTATTTACAAATATTGAATGAAAACATTTATTGGAAAAGTAAAAAAAAAATTTTCTTTAAAATAAAAACGAGCTCATTTTTGTTTAAACCGCGTAAATTACAACATAAATAAGCAGTCAAAACCTTGAAAGAACGCAGTTATAGTAATATCTCGCATTTAATCCGCATGATATTACCGAGATAACGCCATATCTGCAACTATAATTCAAGATACGATATTCACGCGGCGCATAATTCATCGGTTCCCTGCACTTTTCTTCATCGTTTCGACAATTGCTCCGTTAAAATTGTCATCAACGACTATCGACGCTCCTTTATAATCAAAGCGCGGATAATCAAGCAGAGCGCCGTGCGTCATCTTTCTATCGTCGTTCGTTTAAATTTAGCGCCGACAAATTTTGAAAAAGATTTGCGTACAACGCATGGAAAGTTTACGTACAAGCAAAGGGAAACTTAATTTAGAGTAAGTTAAAATCATTTTTAGAGATAGTTTTATTATCTTCAGACTTGTAATGTGTTGAGAAGCAGATTGTAATGGCGGCTTTTATGGATACTTATGTCGAAGCAAATTACACGCGTGTTAATAAAGACGCAATACGTTGGAGAATAATAAATTTTTGTAAGACAACGTGTTGAAAATCAAAATATTCATTAGCCTGAAATTAATGCGTGATTTCGAGAAATACCAAAAGAATTGCATGTGGATAAATTTCAAATTTTTTATTCAAGAAATATCGAAACTAATCAATGTTTTTACACAAATCACGTCCGTTTGTTTAAACCTAATTTTTATGTTCTCACATAATTTTTTAAATTACTTTGAATTCATAGATTATACGAATGCGAACTGTAAAAGGACATTAAAAATTGAAAACAAAACAGAATAAACTATTTATTCTGTGAAAAAAGATGCTCATCTAACAAAACAAAAATAATAAGAAATTCTTTAAAAAAGTTTATTTCAAGTGGAGTATTATCGGTACACTTACTGTATAGTACGTACGTTTTGGATTTTGCATTGAATAGCTGCGCGAGGTAACACGATGATTCTCATTTCTTTATTGTAAATAATATAGGTTTAAAATAATCTCGATGCGTTTACTCGGGATTGTTTCATGTTCCCTCTTGAAAATAGCATCGGAGAACAAGTCGAAAAAATCGAACTAGATACGCTGAATTAAAGTGCATAAAAGACATTCATCCGATATACTATTCATGTACTATTGTACATTCGTTATACACGTAAAAAATTGTATTTCATTTAATTTAAATAAAATTTGAATGTCAAGAAACTAAATTTGTGAAGCAATTTTTTTCATTTGAAATTTTCCTGTTCAAAGAGTAATAATTTTGAAAAATTTCAGAATTAGCAAAAATATTGATAAAAATTTATACTGATTTGGGACATACAATACATTGTACAGTTAATGCGTAAAGCAGGTGTTTTTCGGACGAGTTACGAGTGTGAGAATGTTCACCCTTACTATGCTCGGGTGACAATAATAATTATTATTGATAATCACACAGTTGCAAATTCTATTTTTTGATACAAGTTACGTGAAGTTCTAGATTGAGAATCTAATAAATAAAATTTGTATGTACCAGAATTATTAACAGTCTTATTTTTTGTATTGTAATTGAATTACTTTACACAAGAAATTAAATTTTACTTTAAAATAGTTTTTTTTCAGTTTGCTTCAAATTTAGTTGATATGGCTAAATTGCTTGTTTTGAAAATTGCGACAGAATAATATTAATTCAGATTTGAAGAATCTGAATAAAACAGTAAAACCTGAGCAGTTATTTGACGCTATACGTCGCTCACGCGATAAGTATTAGTTAAAATTTATTGTTAGTTAACATATTGTAATGTATTTTATTGGCTTTCTTTTCTATACCAAAAACCTTAATTATCGTCTCAATCAATTATTAATAAAGATTTAATTATAAATGGGAAAAGACTTGGTTTTTTAGTAAACTTAAATTCTTTCTAAAATACTTTCAATTAACAATTTCAGTTACAAATTTCTATTAAAATTTAGCATTAAAAAATGATTCAGTTTTAGGGAAAATTAATTGAAATTCAATCGATATGGTACCGTTTTGATTCTGATGTTTGATTTACGAGTCAGTTTCTACACTTACTTTTCAAAACAGTGCAGCTCTATAATTATCAATAAAATCAATCATTATGAATTCCTACCGAAACAATAAACTTCTTATGCATATATAGGTATATAAAAGTTACTTAAATATAAGTTTTTTGAAAAATGTTTATCTTCTTATAATATACCTATATGCCTAAAATCAAGGGGCGCGGTAGCTCCCACGCGAACCCCAGGAAAGTATAACGTACATAGTACGAACTAATAAAAAAATTCTTTAAAATTCCTAATAATTCAGGCAGATATTATCCTTTATCAAATAGCAATGCAATAAGTCATTGATTGTCAACAGGTTATAATCACAGATACCCGCAAAGCTTTCGAATATGCTATTTCCTCTCGATTTAATAAAGTTTAAGGTCAAGGTCATTAAGTATATAAATTTTCTTCTATTTTTTCAAATTACATGAAGTTACATATCACTCATCCAGTCAATTTATAAGCGACTTTAGAATCTATAGCCTTATCATTCTGAACTCCGAAGCGTCCAACAATCGTTGGTCGACTTATATGACGAACAGCAGCAGCAGCGACGTGGCGCCTAACAACAGCAGCTAATCCTCTTCTTTCAATTCCGAGCCTTCGAGAAAGCTAACCTAATCGAAAATGTCAGCAGTGGCAGCAGCCGCGTGCGTCGCACACCTACGTAAGCAGCGTAGCGTCGTTTAACAGGTGTGGCGTGACCGAGCCTGGCAGGCAGTAGTTGGGAGAGCGCGAAAAGTTCCTGCCGCTAGCTCTCAGTCGTCACGTAACCTCTCGCGCGTTCGCACTGCTGGCACATCGTCCAAGTAGCAAGAAGGAGAAAGCAAAATGGCAGCCGAGAGCGGCAAGGTGGAAGCGGAGGCGCCGACGGAGGAGACGTATTCGGGCCTGGTGAGCTGCTTCGTCTGCGAGGTGGTTAAAAGTCCAGTGAACCTCGCCCTCGTCGCCATCATTCTCTTGCTTGTCTACAAGATCTTCAAAAGCAAGACCAAACCTGACGAACCGGTGATCAAGACGCTTCCCAAGATGCGCCGCGACTTCACTGTCGAGGAGCTCAAAGAATACAACGGCATCGGGAACGATGGCAGGATACTCCTCGCCATCAATGGAAACGTCTACGACGTCACCAAAGGAGACAGATTCTACGGACCTGGTATGCGTGGCTTCTCAAGCTCTTTCTGCTAGGCAAGGCTTCTTTTTTGCTGATGGTGGAGCTTCAGATTTTTGGAGACTTATTTTTTAGCATTAAGATGGAAAGAAACTCTTTCTCAGAGTATAAAAAGAAGCCTTGACATCTGCGTATGCTGTAAAAAGAGGTGCTTAAAAAAGCATGATTACTTTGAGTTTAATTGTGTAATAAATTGAGTGGTCAACTAATGGTATGTTCATTGGAAAACATATGATAATTCTGCTGCATGACTTGGATATTTTAATGACTGAAACTGTGTTGAATTTCTTTTTCCTTGTGAAATTTAAATATTAGTCGTAGCAACAGCCAGTTTCATTCTTTGAATTCTTTGAAGTGGTTTTAAAATCATTGTTATAACAGGCTTTAAAGGCTCTATAACATATCAAAAAAATTATTTTATTCTTATTTATTATATTTAATTATTGCTTTTTAAAATTTATTTCCAATAAAAAAATGAATGTTAGAAGATTAAAAAAATGTTCTACAAAGATTTTTAAAATATTTAAAAATTTCAAACAAGTTATATTAGAATCTTTAACTATATACATTTGAGGCTCAGATCATTGACACCTTTATTTCTGCATATGTATAATGAATCAAAACTGGTAATAGATCTTGACTATTTTTAAGCTTATATAAGAAATTTTAATAGATAATTTATACATATCGATTTATTTTTGCAACAGTAATATGATTAAAATGTATGATTAAAATTTATTTATTACTTTTAAATGATAGTTCTTCAATCCAAATTTTAATTTTAGTAAATTTATTTGTAAAATTATAGAAAATTTACAAAATTGTCATTTATGAACATTATTATTTAAAAATTTACAAAATTGTCATTTATGAACATTAAATATGCAAATTAAAGTCTTCGGCTCTAACTTTTTAACTTTTTAACTTTTTTGGCAAACAATCAAACTTATATGCTTATGTCCAGAGAACCAATTTTAGAATTGAAAGATAATTTTGTTGCGAGCCTTTATCTATTGGTATTGTAAGTTTACTTTTAACTCAACCAAGAATTTAAAGTTCATTGCATTGTGTTTTTCTATGAATTACTCCTTTAGTACTTTGAATTGGAAAATTTCTATTGATAAGATACGATTCTATGGAATATGTAAATGTACTGAACAATGTAATACTAAAGGGTTACTTAAGAATTCATTTAATTTGCTTAAATAGGTAGACCTTATGCAGCATTTGGTGGACGAGATGCTAGTAGAGGATTGGCTACATTTTCTGTTGTTCCTGGCAAAGACGATTACGATGATCTCAGTGATTTAAACACAGATGAAATGAATTCAATTAAAGAATGGGAAGAACAATTTAAAGGTAGACATTTTTTTTAATTTTTTAAATATTTTTTAATTTTAATTATTTTTTTAATATACTATTAATAAATTCCACATTTTATACATCTACTTCAGATTCAGAAACTACTGATTTTTGCACTAATATAAAGTTTTTATGAATGTTTATTTTCGCCTATTATTCAAAATTTACTGTTAAAACGAGGCACTAATAAACTGATTTTGATGCTTGATCTTTGCAACATCATGACTTTGATTCTTATCGGTATTAGACCTGAATAAATGATAATTTTGTTGTGAAATAATTTAAAAGCAGCTCACTGATTTTAAATTATCTCAAGTAATACATTATTCATGAGATCAACGTTCAAGGTCAACATAACAATGCTTTAACAATTTTGTCTTCTTGACAAACCTCTTTTAGTAAGGAAATTTGGTATAGTTTTCTTAGTATATCTTTTTTTTTAAATTGTATGTTATTTTAATCTAAAAGAATTTAAGATGGCTGATATCAACAACAAATATTTTTGCTTAAAATACAAAAACATTCAAATAACTTTTCATCTAGATGTATATGGATTGTACTTAAAATAGACTGCTGGGATACAAAAGACACTGAATTATTGCAAAAAAATTTCTATATTGTGTTTTTGACATGTTGATTGCTTAATATTTTTCTCACTAATTTTTGGAGCAATTGTTAAAAATAATTAATAAAAATGTTAAATTTCAGAGAGATACGAGTATGTAGGAAAACTTCTGAAACCTGGTGAGGCTCATACTAATTATTCAGATGAAGAAGAGGAGGGCAGCCAGCAAGATAATAGCGATTCTAAGCCCAAAAGCGAATGACCGCTTAAAGGCAGAGTGGAAAAGAAATTTCCAATGAACACAGCGCGCACATTGTCGTTATACGAAATTAATAAACAATCGACCATGATTAAATTTGTGGACGCTCAGCTGAATGTTTTGCTGCTCTATATTATCCAGATGTAATTAAGCAAAAGAAAATGGATAATTAAAGGATCGTATGTCTATTGATAAGAGTCAAGAACTAATTGAGTATGTCGCGTGTGAGAACCGCTAGTTAAAGACTCGAGTCGGAGGACGTTACTTTACGCAAATGTTTTTTTATATATACTATTACATAAAATATTGATGTAAAAAAATTCTTTAAAATTAATAAACATTTTCATGTAGATTATTAGTAAAACTAATTGCATTATTTTTTGTGCAATCTAACGTAGAATTCTAGAGAATGTTTATTACATTTAAAGAATTTTTCATTCTCAGTGCGGGGATTATTAAACAGACCAAGAGAGTGCATCTGGTATAAGAATGTTTTTTTATGGCTGCAAAATTTTTATCGAATTCCACCACTTAAGCTGCAAAAACCTTTCGTAATTCAAAACTTAAAATAATTGTCTATTTTTAAAATTATATTAGTTTTGGTAAAAGGATTTTTATTGAATACTTTATGGTATGATTGTATCAAGGTTTCTTTTTCTATGTGAAATTTAAATTATCGAAGTCACGTATTGCGTTAAAGAAGTGAGCATCAATATTAAAATTTGTAAAAAATAAAACAATTATTTTTATTATAGCAATTTTTTAAGTAATCACACTTTTGACCATATTGATTTTGTATATAAAATAGAAGATTTGTATAAAAAAAAAAATTATTGCACTTTTTAACTTTAGTGCATTGGTTGTAATTTTCTACAAAATTCGTATAAAAATCATATAAAAGATAAATCTGTGTATTTCTTCTTGTGTACAAATCTTTTTCTTACATGATTTCAATTTTGCAAGCTTAGTATGAAGTTACGTTATTGTTTTTTAGTTTTTTATAGTCATAGAAGGAAGAACTATCACAAGTTAAGAAACATTAAAAGAGTTGATTACATTTTAACTAATTTTATTGTAACTTGAGTTACTTACGCATCGACCAAGTGTGCTTTGCTCCTTTTGTATAAGGTTAAATAGCGCTTAAGCTAATATATACGTACGTAGTCATTATAAAAACATGAAAAGTGTTACGAGTTGCACGCCCAGGCGAAAGAAATAAAAGTTATGAATTATTTTTGGTGTAAGAAAACACACTTAATGATAAGAGTTAAAATAATAGTATTATATTGTTCAACAATATGGAAACTCAGACGTAGCATTTCGTTCTTGGGTGATGATAAATTTGGTGATATTGTGCCTGAACTTAATTGACTTCACATGGAAACTTAGCTATGTATGCAATATGATATAATTCATTATTCATCTACATTTGTCACATTGTAGTTGTCAGAAAAAGGAATTTTGCAGTTTTTAATAAGTTTAAATTTCGGCATTAATATAATCCTTAAAGCAGATGATACCTATTTGTGGACACTTTTTAATAAAATACTTCCAAAACATTTTACATCATATTTTTTTGACCCAGTTTGTTTGACCAATATAATTTTTACTGGCATTTTACATGGTTGTGTATTAATTTTTAAGCGTTCCTATATCAATCTTAAAAAGGTTTCCACAATAGGAATAGATTCATTGATGAGAGGATTACATAGGTACTCTATTTTATTTGGTAATTTACCTCGAGTTAGTGTTGAGTTGAGTCAAAGTTTAAAATGTTTTCATTAGAATTCTTTTAAGATTGTTTTATATTTTAAAAAAAGTTTTAAAATATTTTTATTATTTTTAAATAATTGTAAAATTTATAAAATTTAATTAATATACTATAAAATAACTATAGAATATCAATCTAAAACTATCAATTTAAGTAAAATATAAACAAAAAGTCTGGTTAAAAAATAAAGAACAATTTGCCTTGAATACAGTATGAATATTTATTTTTCGTTGAAAAGCATTATATCTTATTGGTACCAAGAAAATAAAAATAAAAAGACTGATGTTTTACCAATTCAAAAAAATTATTAGCGAGAATTCGTTAAGAATACGGTTTTTTTTCTCGCAGGTATAGAAGTTCAAAAAATTAGAATGTAATTGAATTGAAGAATAAAAGTTATACACACACACACACACACACACGCACGCACGCACGCACGCACGCACACACACACACACACACACACACACACAATGACTCACACACACACGGACAC
>UCOL01003048.1:0-21250 GCA_900474335.1 Ormyrus nitidulus | reverse complement strand
ATTTTATAATAATATTATTGATACATTGCAGCATAGTTATTGCAATATTATCTGCAATATTGCTGCAATGGCTGCAAGGCGGACATCTTATATTGCTAAAATATTGCTGTAATATTGTAGCAATTTTGCAATATTGCAGCAATTTTACAGTGCTATGTGGGTATTTAAAAAAAGGTTTTGAAAATTTCATTTGTTTATAATATTTAAAAAAATTGATATTTTCAAAAACTACTTTAGGGTATTAACTTTGACCTATAAAACTTCCAAAATATACAAAAAGATTTATAAAAATCGACTAGTCGAGGTAAGTCGTTGCAATGGGACAAGACTGATAGTAAAACAATTATTTAATTATTCTACTCAAGCTGAAATTGCAAGTGGTAAAAATATCGGTAAATTAGTTTTCATACCGAGAATATGTTTATCGCTATCTAAGGAAGATGTACCTTTTAATATATGTCAAAAACAGTTCCCTGTAAGATTAGGTTTTGCTATGACTATTAATAAGTCTCAAGGCTAATACAATATTTCAAGTTGTTACGATCAAGTTGGCATTTATCTACCATCACCTGTTTTTAGTCATGGACAATTATATGTTGCTCTTTCAAGGGCAAGGAATAAGAAAAATTTGAGGTTATTGTTGTTTAATAATGCTATAGTAAAAGGAGATAAAAAAAATAAAAAGACAAATTACACTAAAAACATTGTATAAAAGAAATATTGTAATTGAATTAAAAATAAGATAAAATAAATAAAAAAGTTAGCTGCAACACTTACACTAATGCTGCGATGAACTATAGCATAAAATAACTAAAACACGGTTGCAGCATTAACCTTACTGTAGCTCTGAACTATAGCATAAAATAATTAAAAATCAGCTGCAGCATTAACACTAATGCAGCGCTGAACGATAGCGTAAAATAATTAAATACGGGCTGCAGCATTGACATTAATTGCAGCGCTGAATTATAACGTAAAATAATTAAAAATTGGCTGCAGCATTAATACTTATGCAGCGCTGGAAAAAAATACATGACTCCCGAATACTTCACCTTACTAGCACGTCCTTGTCGTGGAAGTCGGGAAAGATATTCATGTGGTTAACGTTGGGAGGATCACAAGTTATTTATTTATTTATTTATTTACATAGATGATGTCCAGGTGACCCTCAGGTCGACGAAACATCGTCTACGAGGAACAGCGCCAAGTATTCCTCCGATGTAACGAAAATCCCGAGCACTCCCTGTAGACGATATCCAGCTGTCAGGGTAACCCCCAGGTCGACAAGACATCGTCTACGAGGAAGAGCACCAAGTATACCTCCAATGTAAGAGAAACGGAGAAAAAAACGGTTCCACTTTAATATAACATAAGATTTTTCTTTTATAAATATATTATTGTGTATTTATTTACTACAAAATACCACGTCATAACTGTTAATCACTAAGATTATTTTTTCTTCTTCAAAAAAATATCAACTTCAAACTACATTCTCGTCTTAGAATACCGAGATCAATTTTTCTTTCGTCAGATTTCGATTCAAAGTCTATCGCCTTACAGTAGTATTCAATACTTCTGTTGGAATAATTGAGATCGTGATATCTAATAACGATAGATTTTCGCATTTTCGCTGGTACAAATTCCTGTAGCCCATTTTCACTTTGCACTTGTCTATATAATAGTCCCTCTTTTAAAATGTGATTTTTATTTTAATCAAATATTATTTTCTTAGGTCAAAAAATAAAGAAATGATCAAATGACAAATATGTTCAAAGAATTACATATGCAATGGTCACTATCTTTTTACGATTTCATTGATTCAATGAAATTTTTTTCTCAGTGTACTTATACTAGAATAACAATTATTTAATAATGATGATAAATTAGCTATATCTTGGAAATATCGAAATACAATTTACTCTATTTTTTTAGCCCAAGAAATCCTTCAAACTGAACCGAAAAATCTTTCCATTTTTCCCCCTTTTTCGGGATTTCCAACGATTCCATTTCAAAACGTCTATCAACCACTTAAAACTTGGAATAGGACTTCCACCAGCCGTCTTCTTTATCCTCCACTCTACTTCCCTTACAAAAAAAACTTCACCACCGATCTCTCAAAGACCAAGAAATCGCAACTGAAATCAAGCGAAAAACACTCGAGATCTCGCGAAAGAGGAAAAAGGCTCGCCCCGCCAGTTTATCGCTCGGAACAATTAAAACGGAGAGAGCGGCGAATTCGGGCGAGGAATATTAGATGTCCGCTCGGGGTGGCTCCGGCTTGTGTTCCGGGACGAGGCGCGGCAGCAGCAGCAGCAGCAGCCTCTCCTTTGTTGCCTTTTGAAAGGGCCGACTGCCGGGGGTAAACCCTCATAAATTGCGCGGAAGATAGGAACACTGCACGCGGAGAGAGCGAGAGAGAGAGAGAGAGAGAGAGAGAGAGAGAGCGGTGTCATTACCTGTATTCGGATGGCTCTTCCGCGCAAATTGCTTGCTTAGTGCGTCGATAAAGCGAGCCCCCCCGCCTATTCACGCATCTCTCTCGCTACCGCCGCCTCTTAGAGTCAATAAACGTTATAAACATGGGAGCGGGTAACGTGAGTGGATGAGCTGCGCGCTGCATTTCTAAGTGCGAGCATAATTAGAGCCCTGATTTAGGAGTCGTTTAGTATCCTTTGTTTTTTAATCGAGTTCTTTGAGAGGCTGCGGAGTTGCTTTGTAGCGCCGATGCAGAGATAAATGCAGTACTTGACTGGTAGAGGGTTAATTATCACTTTTTTATTCCGGGTGAATTTCGATCAAAGGTTAGAGAGATGAGAGATTTAATGAAATTGGCTCTAAGCAAAAGGAGCAGGAAGCAGTTAATTTGTAAACATTGCATTCGATTTTTTTCTCTTTGGGTAGAGAGAAGGTTAGGTTCTTTTCAATCTTGGCATCTTTTTTTTCAATGATATTGGTTTCCTATGTCTTCTTTTTAGGGCAATTTTCGTCCGAGACTCTCTTTGTAGTCTGCGCAGAATGCATCGACTGTCGAAACGTCGCAAAAAGGAGAAGTAGAAAAATAAAGACTGATTTCACCCTTTCTCGTCCTTCCCTTTCATCAGTCGATTAAAAAAGGTCGATAAATTCAATTTAAAAAACCATACGAAATGAAAAAACTTGATAGAAGCCTCGATTCAATGTATTCTTAGAGAAAAAAATTTAAGCGAAAAACGATGTAAAAAACCCAATAAAGTCCTCTTTTCCCCTCCAACATCTGAACAAATCGTAACGCAAACAGTTACCCTCCGGATTAATCCTCAGTCATAACTTTTTAGGCCCTTTGCAACAGCCGAAATTCCCAGATTCCCGAGTAAATTACATGAGAATTCATCCGAAATACCAAGCATTCCCTCCCCCCCCCCCCGAACAGCTGCAAAAACAAGTGTAACGTAAATTCATTCCCCGAGAAAGAAATTAGTCCGAACCCAGCAAGCCACCCGCACCCACACACCCGCTCGCCCACACCCACCCACACACACGAGCACAAAGGATCAAGGGAGCACTTTACCGTCGGTCGCTCTCTATTGTTTCACCCTCGGTGTCGGCGTCCTCGTTAGCTTTGCGGCCGGCCTCCATCGCGAGCAGCGCAATGATTTACGCATCTTACGGCGCAGCCGTGCCTCCTCGTGAAGCGAGACATTAACAAGGCCGATGCTCGCTGATGCGCTTTTCATAGCTCGATCCGCCGGCCATTATTATTGAGGGCCGATTCCGCCTCGGGTGCCCGGCTTTTCTGGAACAGAGAAACGAAAACACATGGGCTTTGAAGGTATATAATACGTGAGCCTCCCGACAAGACGGGGGGAAGGCTGGGAATAATTGCTGGGATTTCGACGGGAAAGAGGCTTTTCGAGGGATGTCGCGGAGAGGAGATTCTTCTATGCTGGGGTCTTTGCATGCGATCTTGGGGATAACAATTGATGGAGGAATCGAGCGATAAATCACCTCTGATTATGAAGAATGTCAGTTGTCTTTTCAATGGTAGTGAGAAAGATTGGCGAATGTTTAAGTAACTCTTGAATTTAGCCAAATTATCGGGTTCAAACAAGCTTTGGTATTATAAAGTAGTGTGTGATAAATCGCGCGATATTTTCTGGTAAATCGCAAAATCTGAGTAAAGAATCTGTTTCATAATTTTTTATAGGGTTTAGAACAATCGCCACTGTTGTAAGATTAACAATCTTAAGCTTTCGTATTACGTGATAAAGTGTTGCGTGATAAATCACGCGATTTTTTCCGGCGAATCGCTAAATCCGAGTGAAGAATCTGTTTCGTAATTTTTTTCTAGGGTTTAGAACAATCGTAACTGTTGTTTCAGCGGCGAGGAAGAGTAATGGGAAAAGGAAAGGAGGAGGATTTGAATGCGAAGAGGAAGCTAAAGATTAAAAAATGCCTACAACTCCCGAGGAGAGGAAGCCGGTGCTTCTGCTTCTGGGAAGCATAAAGTTTCCCGTGCCTGCTGAGAGGCGCGCCTTAAAAATTTTTCCCAACTCCCGGCCGCGGAACTAAAGTTCATCGCATCAATTCAGCGTCGCTTAGTTCCTTCCTTTTCTCTCTCCCCTACGAAACTTCATTTACATTCAGTATTTTTCTATTCACTTTTAAGCCCCGGAGACTCAACAATATTTCATACTTCCTCCGTTGTTTTCCATTATGGCTACTGTCAAAAATGGTCCTTTGGTTTAAAAAAGAATTAATCCTGACTGCGTCGCGAAAAGGAATCTTTACGAAGGAAAAGTAATGGAAAAAAACGTATTTTAAGCTAGCGCAGCCATTTCATAAGCCCATAATCAAACCATATGCATATTTTGTTGCTAATTTGATACACCGTACCCAATTTTGTTGCTCCAGCCGTTTTCAAGAAACAATGGATACGCTAACTTAATATATTAAGCTACCGTAGTCACTCGCTGTATCTCCTGATTTGATATTGAAGATATCTATACGACGCTGGCGGCATAATTTGTTGCTCTTAAGAGGTGCAACCATCAATCCCCAAAACCTACCCCTAACAGAGGAATCAACCACCACTCCCTGGAACAAATTTTTTGAAGAGATTTTTAAAATCTACAAAATTCAAAGAAAAGATGACACAGCTGCAATGTTGAAAAATACGTTATCAAAAAAAGATTTTAATTCTGGTAAATGTTACCTAGAGGGATGTTAACTAGAGGTATGTCTTCTTCCTAGATTGCAACCATATGTGTATCATTAAATTTAGACGAAGAAGACATCACGGATTTAGCAAATTTTATGGGTTATAATGAGAAGATACGCAGAGACTATTACCGGCTTCCCTTGGCCCAGAGAGATATTGTAAATGTTGGCAAATTACTCGAAAAAGCTCAAGGAGTGTTTGATAGCACAGCTCCAGAAAACATTTTGAGCGATTCAGATAGCGAAGATTTCCTCCCTTGCCTTCCTCCTGGAAGCAATACTCAAGATTCAAGAAGCAACGAACTTCAAGAAAATAAGTTAACCCATGTAAAAAAAAATTGAATAGACTAGACTTAACCAATAAATAATCAGTTTAGCCTAGTGTATCTCCAGGAATGGACATGCATACACTATACATAATTTATGCATAGCCAGAGAAACTCCAGGCTTTACATAATTATGTATAAAATATGCATAATAAATATCATACTTTTAATTAATGCACTTTATTTTTTAGCAAACCATAAACTTGAAAAAAAAAAATTAAAACAAACTTAAAGCATAAACATACATAAAGTTTATTAACTTATAGTTAAATTTAATTATCTTGCTGCTTTTAGCTCCGTTAATTTTGCACCCAAACTTCGCATTACCAATTGTTTATTAAAGATCCACGATCTTTTTCTTGCGTAAGCTTGTACACACACTGAAATATAAAACGGATTTTATATATTTTGAAAAAAATGCTATTGTAAAAAAATAGAAAAATTTATTTCTTACTTATTATAGACTGTACCGCTTCTGCATGCAAACCAGGTTTCGATTCATTTTTCGGCATTCCTCTGCATCTTTTCCCCGTCAGCGTGCATTTTTTTAGAGCGTCCGTTGTAAATACCATCCGCAATAAAGCTCTTGCCAGCTCTGTAGCGATTTTGCACAAATCTAAAGCTTTTTTTAGTTCAAACCGTGAGACAAAAATTTGTGAATCTTTTACTAATTCCAATAGCTGAAAAAATCAATCACACAAATTAGATATTTAAATTTTTCATATACATGTTACTTTTTAAATAATACAATAAAGATACATTTTCATTTTTTTCTGCATGCCTGAGGGTCCATGTACTATCTGTAGGAGTTTGATCGTCTTTTTCAACAGAAGATATAGAAGCAGGTGTTTCGCGTAGATTTTCAAGAAAATCAAAACTAGTACTTGGATTCTCAAAACTACTGTCTAAATTTTCTGCTGTATTATAACTAGTAGTCGGTTTATCAAAATTAAGGATTGGTTCTTCATTCTATTCATGCAATACAAATAGTTTTTTAGTTAAACGATTTAATTAAAGTAATTCAAATATATTAATATACAATTATTAACGATAGTTACTTCTTTATCATCTTCGGTGAAAGGGTAATTCTCATCGTCGTCAGATAACGAGTATGGAACGATACTTTCTACATGAATTTCACGATTTTTTTTAGGACTTTGCTAAAAGAAAGTTATTAATTATATTGCATTAATTTTTATTACTTCTTTTCTTGCATTACTTACTTTTATAGACGAGAGAACACTCCGATTTTCAAAGAATTTTGCATTTTTAGGCGACGGCGACGGCTTAGTTAAGTTCAATTCATCGTCTTCTAATACCATACCAAAGGACCGTCTTTTAATATCAGTTTGACTGGCAGTATTTAAGGGTAATTTTATAGCCTATAAATAAAAATGTAATTTTATTTTATTCAAAATTTTCAAATATGAAATAGATTTATGTACACATTCATACATTTACGTACATTTAATGTTTTATCAATCTCACTTTTGAGATTCTCTTCGGATATATTATTTTCTGAAGATTCTAAATAGTTAATAAAATGCTGAAAGAATGTTTTCTCAATTATTAAAGCAAAAACAAATAATAACCTGCATTAGCAGTGGTAGAGTTTACACTTTTAACTATGATAATTCTAATCATCACTTACAGAAATAATTCCTTCTTTCACGCAATTCAATTCATAATCAACAGCTGTTTTTAGAACCTCTAATTTTTCTGCTTTTAATCTTAATTTTTCTCCGCTATTTTTTTCTGTTTTTGATTTTACTTTTTTAAGAAGTTCTTCATCTCTTCCATCCCTTTTTGATTTTTTCTGAAAAATATAAAATTAATTTTAAACGGTTTAGACATTTTTTATTTGTTTATTTTTTTTATCAAGTAAATGCAAAAATAACAAAATATTTTATACCTTAGGAGGCATGTCAGCTTTCTCCAATTTTCTTTGAGCTTTAGCCAATTTTTTAGAACTGTTTGAGTCAATGATAGAATGCATCGTTGCTAGCAAAATATCTTCATCCCCTAAATTTTATTTATGTTAAGACATTTTAGAAAAAAATATTGTAAAAAAGTGTTAAATTCAATTAAAAAATTACTAAAAATGAATACATATTTAATGAAAAGAATTATCAGTTAACTTACGATAATGTGTTTACTTAATAATCCGTTTACTTACGATCTTTTCCAATGATAACCCCCGAAAACAGTTTTGCATTTGGAGCTTCCTCTGGCCAAAGAAAATTAACTCGGTCGCCAATAGACAATCCAACACTCTTTGTATCTGACACTATCGATTTGCCAAATATTACGCACAATGATTTATCGTTGCATTCAATAAGATATTGCATTTTTTGCCTGTGCGAAAAGCTTTAGAAATTGAGGTTACTACTTGTTTTGCAGCTAAGGTAAGTTACCAAGGTAAATAAAACATAAATGAAAAGTTCGCAAAACATTTTCATTGCCATCTTCAAAGTGCGCCATATTCAAATTCGAAACTTTCTGTCAGTATTCGATAGAGATTATGAAGTATGGTTAGAAAATAAAAAAAATAAAAAATACTTTATAAAAGTATGAGGCCAGAGTTTTATAAAAACTATTTTGCAGATGAAGTAAGTAAAAGTTAACTAAAATAGATTTTTATTGAAAAGAAATTTTTACATTCATAATTTTGGACAATAATCAGAATGAGGAGGTTCCGCGATCTACGTTGCGCAGACACTGCAACAGAGCGAACTCAAGCGCGAATGTGTCATCGGAAAGTGAACGAGCAGACAATTCAAATGAAAATGATCTTGCGATGCAGTTTGAGTACCTTCGGGCAGATATTTTTAGTGTAAATATACACTTTTTATTTGCTAACCTAATAGAACGATAAATAATTATTTTTTGTTAAAGGTACCCGATGAAGAATTAGCTGATAGTAATGATTTATTTAATTCCTCGTTTTCATCATCATCAGCCTCTTTTCCATCAATTTTTAATGAAGAAGATACATTAACAACAGATACAAGTAATATTACAAACGAAGAATTGAACAGAGAAAAGGATCATTCCTGGCTGCAACAAAAAATGTATGCAACTGGGGAGTTAACTGTTGGTGAAGTAATGCATAAAATATTAACTTACTTTTTCGATAATCATACTATGAAAAAAACTTTTAAAAACTTAGTATCATTATTAGATATACTTCTTCCAAAACCAAATAATTTTTTTAAAAATAGACATCATTTTTTAAAGTTGCTGTTTTCTCTTTTACCACCTGATGCTACAATAATTAAAAAGCATCAAATTTGCGAAGAGTGCTCACACTATTTAGCTTGTATTACAGACGATGTACCTAAGATTTCGTGCGAGCAATGTGAAAGTACAAATGTTAACGGAATATTTATAGAATATAATATGAAAGAATTTTTGAAAAATTCATTTGAAACGAGAAATTTAAGTCAATTAATTATTGAACACGATCGTAATGACCAGAGTATCGATAAAGATTTTGTATGCGATGTAACATCTGCACATCAATACCGAAAATTTAAAAACTCAGTAATTAAAGGCGAATTCGATTTGTGCTTGCTGTGGAACACCGACCAGTGCTTCAGTATCTAATAGTTCGAAAGGTCAAATATGGCCTATTCAAGTACAAATCTTAAATATACCCGCATCTAATAGAAGAGAATTTCAGTTTCTAGCTGGAATTTATTACAGCACTTCCAATAAGCCCAATGTGAATTTATTTTTAAAACCTTTTACGGAAATTTTAAACGCTTTGTTTGAAAACGGGCTCGATTGGTACAACCAAGCAAAAAATTCTATTCAGCATAGTATTATCATTGCTCCGCTAGCAACTTTAGATTGTCCAGCTAGAGCTGCAACTCAGAACATAATGCAGTATAATGGTGAATACGGCTGCACATTTTGTGAACATCCAGGAATAACTTGCTCTACAGGATTAGGTCACAATCGTGTTTATCCGCCTTTAAATTATAGTCCGCGTTTAAGAACAGCTGAGAGAATGATACAGCAAGCAGAAGAAGCAATTGCAAATAATTTGGAGCATGTGAAAGGAGTCAAAGGACCTACAATTACAGCAATAATACCGTGTTTTGATATTTCAAAATCTTTTGCGCCTGATTATATGCATGCAATCTTATCCGGAGCGGTTATTATGCTAATAAATCTTTGGTTTGATACGCAGTATAAAAATAAACCGTTTTACATAAAAAAAATCGTCTAGGAAAGCAATTGACAATGCAATAAAACAAATTTCTCCGTCAGATACTATTACAAGAATACCTCGGCCTATAAAATATAAAAAGTATTTTAAAGCTTCAGAGATAAGAAGTTTCCTCTTGTTCTGTTTTCCAGCCCTTTTACAAAATATTTTGCCCAAAAAATATTTCCAGCATTTTTTACTTCTATCCTATGGAATAAGAATTCTATTGCAACGAAAAATTCATGTCAACGAAATTAATTTAGCTGAAATTGCATTGGAAATATTTGTAGAACAAATCAAGAATCTGTATGGACTAGAGAAGTGCTCGTACAACATTCATCAAATAACACAAATGTCATAATTTGTGAGAAATTCGGGCCCTTTATGGGTATATTCGATATTTCCTTTTGAAGATGGAAACGATTATTTAAAAAAAATTAATCATGGGCCAAATAAAATTGATATCGAAATTGTAAATACTTTAAAAATATTAAATGCTTTTTATATTTTAAAGCACAAATTGATTTTGAATTCCGACAGTGAAAAAGGCGAGAGAATAAAAATGCTTGGTAAAAGAAAAAAAATCACATTTAATATGAATAAAATTGAAGGATTACACGATTTACTTATTTCAAATCAATTAACGATCCTTGAAAATTCTATATTTGTGTATGCAAAAGTACAAATTAAGTCTCAAATATACACGTCAAAACTTTATAAACGACAAAAAAAAGGAATAATTCGATAATTTGCTGGAACGATTATAAAAATTTTGGTGTTATTCAATTTTTTATAACTGTTAATAATTCTAGTTACGCATTAGTTCAAGAGCTTATTAAACGTCCAATTCAGAAATCATTCATCCACAAATAAGAATACCTTTCCTACGTGAAACGATTTTGTCAAGTTTTTATGAAAATTTTAATAAAATTATTTGTCATATATTTTTTAATGTTTGTAACTGAAAAATTATAAAAAAATTGCCTTTCATTGAATTATATTTAATTTTTTATAAAACATATCTCTGTACGTAAAAAACACATAATTTATGTTAATTCAATTGCTAAAAAAATTGCTAAAAAATAAAGTGGATTAATTAAAAGTATGAAATTTATTATGCATATTTTGGCTATGCATAGATTATGTATAGTGTATGCATGTCCATTCCTGGAGATACACTATGCTAAACTGACTATGTACTGTTTAAGTTTAGTCTATTCAATTTTTTTTACATGGGTGAAAACGGAAAAAACGTTACTAGCTTTATTGACTTTTATTTATTTATCGATATCTATTGCTTAAAAGAAAAACATTTTCATTCCTTTAAGAATTCTTTTTTTATATTACATTATTTTTCAGATTATAATATGTAAGGAAGTCACTCTAAAAAATGTCTATTTCAGGTCTGGCAGCGCGCAAGAACTTCCTCTTTTTCGTTTGTACACTGAGCGTTTTTTTGTTTTAGTTAAGATGACATATGTTCGTACCAAACCCTTTTCCTTACTGACGTCAAACAAGGATGACTTCAAAATCTCATTTAAGATGCTGGGACCCGTGTAAAAAAAATGGTATAGAATATACATAATGGTATGGAATATGTATACCCAGGAATGGACATTCATAGAGTATACATAGTATATGCATAATTAACCTATAAATTACATATCATTTTTTATTGACACGCAAAATGTGTCCTTATTGAATTGTTTTCTTTCTTTTATGACGTTATACCCATACGCACATTGTCCTGTAGTGTAAAAACTGATTTTTTTGCAGATTCTCACAATTTTGATTGAATGCACCGTTAAGCCGGTAATAAAACCACATAATTTTAACTGCAAAAAAGTAAATTCTTCAAAATAAAAACGAATTAAAAAGTAAAAAAAAAATAAATTTCAATTACAAAAAAAAGCCAAAACGAAACAGGTCACCCACCAAAATATAACTATCGACGAGTTTAGTAATAGCTAAAGCATCTTAACTGTCAACAATAGATAAATGCTGCATCCGCCACCGGCCGAGAGGCATCGGGGAGCCATCAGTCATATTTGCACGCCTAGCGGGGAAAATCGGAAAAAACAGAATCGCCCGGCAAAGGAATTACGATAAGGAGTAGTGACATGTGTGCGCCGACGTCATCAACGACTTGCCCCCGCAGCAGCGAGCCCACGAGCCCAGTGTAATCAAACGAGCGCTCGTGCGCGTCCGAGGGTTTCCCATTTGAATCACAAAGCAAACACGGCCGATTTTGCGCCTGCTGACCGAGCCGGCCGTCGGTGGTGGCGGATTACTGCGGGGACCGCGATCGCGCCGCTGGACAGATTACTTTTCTTACCTGGAGTTCGGGATTTTTATTTGTTGTTATTGAGACGCTTTTGGCTTCTGCATTTTTGACGCGTGGGTCTTTCAGTAGGAATAGTTTATAAACTAAAGATGCGAGTATATTTATAACAAAGAGAACTTCCCACGCGGTATTGACGATGTTATCCTGTAAATTAATTAAATTGTTTAAGATTGTATGGATGGATAAATAATGTACCGCAACATTTCTCAATCAAACAATACACATATTGAACTAATTTAAAATTAAGACTTTAGTGTATTAGAAGACAGTTTTACTATGATTTGTATTTCATTTATTTTTTTTTCAATGCATCTTGCTTTGTTAATATGTTAATTCTATAAATTTAAATTGTAACGCAAATCAGCGCTTTAGAGAATCATTACCCTGAGGCGCCAAACAAGTGTAATTGAAATGAATGTATAAAATGAATTACAGTCAATTAGAAAGTGTAAAAAATAAGATAGAAATACCTCACCTACTTAAGCACGTGCGACGGAACCTCAGAAATCATCAGCTTCAACCTTTAAAGGCCGCGAAACAGTTCACCTAAATATATCCAGATCGGCTCGACCGATCATTACACAAAATCCGAAATTAGCAAGCAATAACCTCCCAATTTAAACTTCGCACTCGACCTGACGTAACGGTTAACTGCCATCCTGACGTTCACGTGCATTCCGATGATCCAATCATCGGTAATGAACCGGCGCAATTCCCGGAACGAGGTGCATTCCGCGCGTCGAAAAAGCCTGGTCCGCGGGGGTGCGAGATCCTGGAAGCAGTAACGGCCGCGAGCTTTATGAGCCGAGCGAATGCGTTTTAACCGGGAAGAAGCGACGCGTCATTCCGACAAATCGGGAGGCCTACGTCTGCAGCTGCACGGCACTCGCTAATTGCGTGCGATCGTAATCCCAGCCGAGACTTTTTTCGCGCCGTTGCGAAACCGCAAGGAGATGCGACGCCTCGGCGACTTGGTGTGTGTGTTCGTACGTTGTGTCTCGCGCTGGCGGGAATGCGTTTTTAGTGCTTTTCTCTGCGTCCGAGCTTTTGAATTCATCAATAATTTGCATCTCGTTACGGATGCGAGAGATATAGGCTTTTCGATGAGAAAGTACGAGCGTTTTCGTCGAGAGGCGCCTCGATTATTAATACCGAAATAGGCTGCTAAAAATTCGCCGGCGGGCAACTAATATCGGAGCGGAAATTAAATTTTTCATAAAGATACCGCAACATTTTTATCTACGATGATGGCGAAGGAAAACACATTTTCGCGCAGGTAGGTTTTAGCGTTTACTTTGTGCGTGCGTTGTAAAGGCAATAAAAAGGTGACCGTTGAGGCTCTCCTACGTCATTCCTCGCGACACCCATAATCTTCGAAATATGAAAAAAAATATTCGAGTGGCGGGGATGCACAGGCGAAGAGTCAGCAAATCGTCGGCTGCTGACGCGCGCCGCGTGCGAAAAGCAGGAAAGCGTGGGAAAGTGTAGCTAACTCTCGCGTAATCCCTCATTTCTTTTCGGTCTTTCTTTTGCGATCTTATCAGTCGAGATACGAGTATCAGGTGGAATTTATGAATCGCGTCAATACAATAAAATTTTATTTTTTAAGTATTAATAATCTATGTATATTAATCCGTTGATTGAAAAAAAAAAAAAAAATTTGCCAGTCGTAAGGGATGAATATCTTTACTTAAGTTTAAGTTAACAGTTGGCTGTTGAATGAGGTTTTGAAATAAAAAGAAAGAGATTGTCCGAAATTTTTTGTAATAGATTAGAAATTGCTTATCGAATAGTTCTTCTGATTCATGTGGGAAACTTTGCTTGTACAGCACTTACCTTAAGTAGGGTTTGATAGGATCAGCCATTATAATTGCCGGAAGCACCTGTACTTGAATGAGGGTTTATCAGCCTCTTCAAATTCTATTTATAGAACTCATCTATTTGAATTACATAATTTTGACAAATTAGAATCATTCAAAAAATAATAAATTAATAAACGACTGATTAAAAAAGAAGGTACTTTTTCCAGTCAATTTAACCATCTTAAGATTTGCAACAAGTTGTACAATACACAAGTACAACAAGTACAATGTATAATAAGTTGTACCTTTGACATAAATCCCTCCAAAATCAGGAATCATAAAACTTGCACCTGTCCCCAGCATCCTTCCACTTCCTCAAGAAGCGTCGATCCATCGCTCCCTTCGATAGAAATCAGTCATCCACCGGCCGATCCGCGGATTCTCCCAAATACGGGCACTTCCGTTTTTATGAATGAAAGCCTACTCGTACGGTATCCGCGTTATCGGAGCACGCCAATCACCGTCATCTGATTCACGTGGCTCGCCGGGCCGCGGAGTGCTTGCGGCGTGCGCGCGGCAACGTTACGTGTGTGTATATACCCGGGGAGAGAAAAGTGGGAGTCCGCCGGCGCGCGCTCCTCGAGAAAGAGAGATAGAAAAATATACGCGCGTACGTACGAGCGCCGTGTACGCGCGATTGTTTACACTATCGCATATATAAAGGAGCAAGCGGCCGAGTATGACAATCTCAGTTCGCAAGCCCGCGGCCGCTCGCTCGCACATCACCTGCTCAGAGTAGCCTTCCTACGTGTGATATATAGATTATAAGTAGACCGCCGCGAGGCTATTATACCCGAACTGCTAGACAATCTCTCCGTCGGTGAAAAGTGTTCAGGCTTTTGAATTATCGAGGCAGAGCAAAGAGTGCAAGTGAATAAGCCAGCTAGCAGTCAGCCAAGATGCACCGCTCTAGTGTTTTCGTTACCTCGATCTTGGCCCTGATCGGGACCGCGTCGACGGCACCGACCGACGGTTCCGCCTCGGCGAGGACCTCGGTGCCCTACTGGCACAAACCCTGCGGCGGCAACGAGGACGTCGAGATGGTCGATCCTAAGAACGCCGACGAGGAGATCAGGACGAGTCTCAAGAGCCTGAGGATCCAGCACGAGCTCATGATGAACGACTACCTCAGCAGGGACTATGAGTTCCTGTACGAGAGGGTCAGGATAGGGGTGCACGAGCACCAGTACATCCCCAACTGGCTGCCCGGCAAGAAGGACGTGCACACGGTCAAGAGGCTCAAGCACGCCAAGCCGCAGATGGTTAGTATTGCTTTTGGTTCCTGCTACCTTCTTATTTAACGGTAAATGGAGTTCATTTGGTAAAAGATTAAATTTGCATCGTTTCTAAAAAAATTAATTAATTTTCGAAGGACAAGCCCGAAATTGTGGACCGGTTTTCACGCTTAGATAAAAAAAAAAGCCCTGCTCAAGTTTCATTTTCCAAACTCTAAAATTGAATTGAAATTGAAATAAAATAAAAAGATTATAAACCACTTAAAAAAATTCCAATATTTTACAAGTACGTTATTCGTTCTCGGATACACTCAGACCCGCCAAACGGTCAAAAAATCAACTTCGAAATCCCCGTAGTTTTCCTCCAAGAATCTCGAGTGGCTTTCGGGAGAAGCGAGGCTTCGAAAAAGTGGCACGTTTCACGCAAAAATGGCCCGCGTCGATTGTTTGCTTTGCTTCGCCGCGCGGCGAGAGCAGATGATGATTCGCTCCTCGGGTGCAGGCTCTGACGTAGTTGCCGGTACCCGGCGGGTGGCCCTCCGCAGTCTCCTTAATGAGCTCGCGGCCGATTTCAACTTGCCCAGCGTCGGGGGATGTCGCTATTTTCGGCCGATTGTTTCGAATTTCTTTGCAGTTATCGAAGCGAAATTTTTGAGCTTCTAAACGTGTACCGAGCCCGGGCTTCGCTTCGGCCGGTTCGCCTCTGCCGCCTCGCGGTCTGCTTCGCTTTCTCGGCGAAGTTATACGAATACGTTTGCTTTCGAATCGGTGGTTTTTAATTTTGATATATTAAAAATCGTTAATTGTTTAATGAGAAGTGAGCAGTTGCTAAACATTTCATCTACTTGCGCATCTCAGCTGCAACTTTATTATCAATTTTATTATACTGTCGTTGCACCGATAAAAACTGTCAATAATCGATATTTATTTTGATACTTTCAATTCCTTATCGGGTTTTCATTTCTACGATTGTCTTGACCTCAAAAGATTTTTTGCACAAATTATTCTCTTAAACTTTCAGTTTGGTGATTCCCCTTAAATTATCAAAATAAGACTTAGAAAAGGTACATAAATGATAAGCTTGAGAACTATATAATAAGGTGGGAATAAAACTGTGCAATAGGTATGCTATAGCAAAGTGACTCACAAATTGCACGATCTTATCGAAAAATTCTAGAAATTGGAGGTGTATTTTGCCCTCAGTCAATTTAGATCTGAGCATTGAATCATCGGTACACTCACAAAATAGTTATAGACACGTGTCAATAAAAATCTTTGACTACATGCACTTCTCGTCCTGTGAAGTAACCGTAACGAAATTTTCATTACTACTATTCCATTTCATTTAATAAAGAAATTTTTATATTAATTAATTTTTAACGCAATCAAATTAGTGCAATCGAGATTACTTAGATCATAGACTTCCAGCATTTTTCAATAATTGATCACCACCATAAATAATTGAGACGTCGTCCAAACCCAATTTTTTATAAAGAGTCAATTACCAAAATAAGATTAAATCAAAAGTGTTACTTACAAATGCTCGCACAAAAATTACTCGCAAAACTTGGAAATCAGAATTCACGATATCGCTTCGCGCGAATCTTAATAAACTTTCGGGCAAAGCCTCAAGCGCATCTGCATACCGAAAGCACTCGAAAACTTGCGAAACTTTTCCTCGGAAAGAAACACACACACATCTCGGAATGAAAAGCGCCTAAGCCAAACACGAGCAGACCACTCCAAGGCCAGCCGGAGCCGAGTTCATTGCTGCTCTCGGAGACGATAAAAAGCTCGCCGCACTCTCTCGTCCTTCACCTTAACTCGCCACTCAACCGCCACAGTGCAGCTCCCTCTTCCACACCTCATACCTCCCTCTCGAAATCCTCCCGCATTTCAATTAACCTCTCTCTCTCTCTTTCCCTCTCCGCGGCATTAATATTCACGGGTCGTTCCGCGCTTTCCCTCCCTATTGTACGCCTCTTTCTCCCGCTTAGGGGCTGCATTTCCGCGTTCGCGCTCGAGGGGGGGCTTGTTTTTGCACGAGTACAATGAAGGGGCAATTGATTAACGTTAAATAACAAATTTTAATGAGACGGTAATTATTATAAAGTACCAGGCGAGCAGGAGCGCCGTCGTGGGCATCGCGTTGCGCGCGCCGCTACAGAGGAGAGAGCCGAGAGAGAAAGTATGATGCGCTGAGTTCGCGCAGTGTATATACACCGGGGCTCATGCTAGCCGGGTCGCGCGGCTGCGTAATCGAAGAGACGACGACTGCGCCGAACGATAAAAGAGTAATGGCTCTTTCGAGCGCGGCCCTCGTGCATTGACCTCCCATTAGCGACCCCGCGGTCTCGTTTCGGATTTTCGGAGCTCGGCCGGGCCTCCGGAGCTGCTCCTTTTATGCGCCCCGGCAAACTTCCCGAGAGAATCCCCCCCGCGTGAATAGCTCAAGTGAGGGTAATTGAGTTTTCAAAGTTTTACCGCGACGGGGATGATATAGTGGGATGTGCACAAGCGGCCCTCCTTCCGATGCTTCCACTCCCATTCGTGTACTTATTTGTAAGATGCAAATTTCAACTTTTGCCAAAAGTGGACTTGCCAAACCTTGAATTTTCCTGAATTTACCAAAACAAGAATCACAAAAAAAGACATTTGACTTACCCTCCCACTGGCTTTTGCGTTACAGATCGCCAGCCACTTGCCGAAACTGCACTCGGACCTGCAAAAGTTCGCCGTGGCGATGGAGGAGATGGTGCTGGACGAGACGACGACGACTAAGGTGCAGGACGCCCTGCGCACCACCGAGTCCTACCTGAAAATGATGATCTGCGAGGTGGAGAGCACGATAATATCCCTGCCGGACATCCAATTGCCCGGACGCGTCGAGCGCAGCATCATGACCGAGAACGAGCGCGAGCCCGTCGACGACACGCGCAGGCTCGTTCGCGACTGGGGCGTCCTTCTCAAGTACAAGGACTACCTGCACGCCTGGAGGCACGTCTTTGATTATTGAGAGAGGGAGGATTCGAGACTGCCGAGCGACGACGGGGGTCGAAGGGGGACGAGTGAGAGTTTTAGTCAAACGTATTAAAAGTCGTTCGTTGATCGAGTGACTGCTTTTTAGGTAGTAGAAGGGACGTACTAGTCGCTGCACCAGCAACATCTAATCGTTAGGCTTTGACTGATGTAACGAACTTTTTACCGGTGATACAGAGTTTTAACTTTCGATTTTTCTTATTTAAATTTTTATTGGCTGGTGCAGAGATTTTTAATGATTTTTAGACGAACTTATGTAAATAGAAAAGTATTTTATTAAAGTATCGTGTTTTTACATGTGGAGATCAGCGTTTCATAAACGAGTCAAACTTTCACGGCACTAAGTTTTGTAAAAACACGGCACTTGCATTTTTCTAAAAAAAAAAAAAAAAAAAAAAAAAAATACAAGCGAAAGAGTAAGGTATAGGAGGTAGCGAAACCAGGCTTCCCTCGAATTGACATTATAAGAATTAAAAAAAGAAACCGCGAATATCGGGTTTCGCCTCAAGAAAGTTAATCAATCCTACACGAAGGACTCTCTACTCTATTTTTAGTCGCCAAAATAAACACGAGTGAGAGAGAGAGAGAGAGAGAGAGAAATTTTTTGTATTAAATAGTCGCGGTGCGATAGTAAGCGCGAGAAGTTTAGCGCGCTGAATTATCGAAGCGAATTCACGACAGATAAGCTGCTAATTGTTTTGGCACACGTAGTGCGACGATGACAGCAGTGCATATACGTCAAAGAGGGGGATTAGAATTAACTGCAGAATCGCGGGAAGTCCCTCCGCTGTTTTCGAGCTGTGGACGTGTACCGCGGACGAAGGATAACTTATTTATTGCTCGAATCCGTTCGGGCGTACTTTGTGATTTTTCTTTTAATTTCTCTAAGTTATTTAAGTTATTTATTTGAGGAGAGAGAGCTTAGGAGCGTAGTATTTATTGAAACAAGATACGTAGTTTTATACGACTTGCTTCGCTTTTGGATGAATAATAGTTTGAGGCTGACGAGTCTTGGCAATGGATTTGTGTGTTTTTAAAAAATGAAGACTATCAGCCTATTACTGTTATTCACAAATATGTGACAGTTATGAAATGTACATACATAATTGCGTTGCATGCGTTAAGCGACGCGCAGTATTATATACGACAATGCATTTGTTCCTGTCTCTTTAATTTTAAATTATTTATTTATTTATTTATTTAAAAAAAAACTAGGATAAGCGATTTGTTAAATTTTATACAAGTTTCGAGAAATATAAAAGAATTTTAATACATAAACTATTTGATTCTTCTTTTGTACTTTCCTTTTACGCCTAATAAACATTACATTTATTCGGTATATTTGCCAATATTGAATTTTCGCTAGTAAAACAGAAGTCTTTCATAAATTTAGAAATTGACACTTTTTGTAAAGGAAAAAAGATAATAGTTTAAAGATTAGCATATTTTGCAATTGTTAAAAAAAAACTATTTTTACAATTAAGAATTAAATTTTGTAGAAAAAAATAATTTAACAATTTTTCATTATAGTATTGATTTATTTCTTAACAATATGTGATTTTATAAAATGCTTCATTTATTTGGTTTTCAGATTTTAAATTAAAATATTAAAGAATATGAATATATAATAAAATTTTATTTTGTTAATTTAGTTGCGTATGCAATACAATTTTCTGTAATACATACGCGAGTAAGACATTCAATTATTCAATTATGAGAACAAGAGTCATATTATTGATATAATACCGGTTTAATCCTCTGTTGTAATCATTACCGAATATCGGCAAAGTAGAAATTTAAGAACGTTAGTTTTTCGAGATCGGTAATTATATGATGGATTTTCTATGTTACCGATATCGGATATAATAGCTGGTAAAAATGTTGGTCACACTTTAAAGATATCAACAAAAAATTTATATTGTATTTTTTAACAAAATATTTAAAAGTAGTTTTTTTCTTTATGATTAACATATTAAAAGAATAGCTTCAAATCCTTAAAAATTAATATCAATTTATATTAAATTAAATATTCACAATTATTATAATTTAATTATTTATGATTTATGTAATAGTTCTAGACTTTTAAAATAATAACTTATTGTACAGGTTTCTGAAATATTTATAAAATGTATACAGTATACTGCTTTAATCTCACGGAGGTTCTAGTAACTTTAACAGATAGCAGCACTGTCTAGAGTTCAGTGCCAATGAATATAAAATACGTATAATTCAATCAATGAATATACAGATGAATATAATAGGAAATCCTTTCTTGAATTTAGTTTCTACGTATAAATATAAAAGAATTATATAAAAAAAAAAAAAAAAAAAATCAAGAAAATCTCATTAAAACTGGTGAAACAAAGGGAAATAGTATATTTAAAAAATATTACTGTTCTAAAAATAATTTTCCATGTATTTCTATTAAATTTGGTGTAAATAAAGTATAAATTTAATTGTGAAAGTATATATAAAATTTACTTGTCATCGGCGTTAATTGTTTCTACTACACGTTAAATATTAACATAAACTTCAGTGTGGATCTACAATTCCAATGCATGTATAGCTTGTTACATAAAAGAATTCACAGAACTTCCTGTTGCTCTATTTCTTTTATGGCACCAGATGTATTTCGTCTAAGATTTTAGTCACATCAAAGGTCACAATAAGATGTTTTTTGTTATAGAGAACTAGCCAATTACAAAACTTCTTTCACAATATTTCGTACTTTGCAACTGACAGGGATTTATATATTATACATCTGGACATCAATTGTTGTAATAAAAAGATACTTCTCTTAGATTGATAGGTCAAAATAGTCTTAAAAAAATTTCGTTGCGCCATAAACACCCATAATCTTTTTATGGTACAGAGAAAAGCATTTAATTTTTGCTTCCTCCTAGAGGAAGCATTGTGATAGTAATTTTTGGAGTTGTTCGAAAAAACGGTTTTTAATGTGTCAGGAACAAGAATAAATGATTTTTGAAAAATGTCTGTATGGATGTGTATGTGTGTGTGTGTGTGAGTGTATACGC
>UCOL01003047.1:0-21284 GCA_900474335.1 Ormyrus nitidulus | reverse complement strand
GGGAGTTGCAGTCCGATTCCGGGGGCGGTTTTTTAGGGTCTGGCTCAGGCTGGCTGGCGGGTGTTTGGCTTTCCAATTTGCGAAAATCGACTGCGATTGAATCCGTGTTCTTAGGGACAATTGATATGGTTCGATCTGCCAAACACTTTTCCGTCATCGTCAATTTGGGTTTGAAGAAAAATTGATAGCCGCCTAATTAATTTCCAGTGTATTTCTATTATTAATATTAATCTATAATAAACCCCGGTAATCGGCGGAAAAACACAAGCTAATCTCTATTGACAACCATAAACGATCGCGCCCGCAAATTAAAGTTAAAAACAACTTTCGACTATTTATAAAGGCTATAGCTTCGAAAAAAGAGCGCGTCTCCAGCGCCTTTCGCCCCGCGCGCGCGACGTGTGCGTAAAAGTGTGTCTCGTCCGCGGTCTCTCGCGCATGAGCCTCGTGTGATTTATGAAAAAAAAAAAAGAAAAAATAGCAAAGAATAAAGCGAAAGAATCGAAAAAGAAGCGGCGGCCGCTCGTCTTCCGCGAAGAAGGTGCCGCGTCGACTCGTTATCCAGTTGCCACCGGTTTTCTCACCGTCCGTCGCGCTTCTCCCCCCGCGGCCCCGTATATATAACTTTTTGTTTGTCACGTCTATTTTAATTCGCGCGTCGAACACCGCCCCGACAATAGACTCTCTGCGGCTACTCCTGCTTGCGCGGAGCTGCCTAGGACTCGGGGCTAAGCGACGCTTACCTTCTGCGATTGTCCCTTGGCGGCTTGCGAGTCCTGCGACGAGGAGGACGTTATAATAACCATCGGCTGCGAGTTTCTTTTCTTCCCCTCGAGCTGCACACTGGACCGTGTGCTTATACCGGGCTCTCTCGCTGATTAACCCGCGCGTTATTCGGTCACTGATGGCTGAGCAACTCACTGCGCGTCACTGACTTTATCTCAGAAAAATAGAGCACAAGCTTCTTTTCTCTCCGTACGTCCGTGTCTGCGTGTGTATATATATATATATATGCGTGTGTGTCTGTCAGCTGAGCGCGCTTACATTTTCGAGTGCGGCGCGGCTGCTTACTCGCGTCTGGAGGCGCCGCGACGCCAGGCGTCGCTTATATACGGAATCGTCGGAGGGGCGCAGGCGCGCGCTCCCCGCAGCCACGAGCCGGAGGGAGCCCCGAGTTACGCGAGCGGCGGCACATGGGGTTTATCGAACGTCACTCGCTTCGTCCGTTTTCAGTGCATGCGTAAGGTGCCCACACGCCTCGACGAGCGCGCTCGTCGGGCAAAGGCCTCCGCCGAATATTGCCCGACGCCGTCGCGCTGCAGTTGCATCGCCGACGTGTGGGCCGATCGGCCCTTGTGGATATGCGGGCAATGGGATTTTGAGAAGGGGATGCATTCGATGGGGCTGTCTGTTGGATTCTACGGTCGGCGCGATTCGTTACAATCAGTGAAATTCCTGTAAAATCTAATTGAATAACTGTTTTTATTGATGTAATCTAACTAAAGGCGCTGTGGAAGCGTAGTAAAATCAAACAATTGCGATTGATTTATTGTTTTCCTTTTGCTCGCTTAATGAATTATGATGAATATTTTTTTCTGTTACTGGACTTTATGAAGTTAAAGATGAATTTAAAAAAATCACACTCCGAGAAAATTTTTTACCCATACAATTAATCTTTTTCTATTCAATCAAAGTTTCTGTTATTTATATAAAGGTTTGTTTCTGTGAAAAGTTGTACACCTGCTTCCCCATTATTTAGAGCATAAGTAATTTTTCAAAGGTATCAAACAGAAAATTTGCATTTATTAATTTTTCCGTATTTATTTTACCATAAACTTAAATGTTTTATCTCATCCACTTGCGAGATTATACTCATGTTAATTTTGTTAAGTTAAATTTTATTAATACTTTTCTTGGAATTGATACGAAAACTTTATTTTAGATTGAGCTTTTTCGCGAAAAAAAAAATTTGACACGTATTATATTCTTCGAATTTAAAAGTTTGATGTAAATATTTGGCACGAGGCAGTTGATTTGTGATAGCTTTTCGTACTTATTTAGTCTTCTGAAAACTTTTATAAATTTTTTTATTTCAAGTGACCTATTTTAACGCTTAATTAAAAATACGTGGAAATAGAATAAAAACATCGCTTTACCTGCTAGAAAAGTATTTATACGTTCCGCTGTCAGTTTTATGCCGTATGTTTATTTTACTAAAAATCTATTTATACAGATTGCATTTAATACTGTGTAAAGCTCGGATTAGTTTGAAATCTAAATATTCCCGAATAAATCGAGTTTTGATAGAAAAGAAAAACTGCGTACGAAGGTTTTTCATTTATTATTGCGGATATCCGTGTTCCTTAAAGAGCTTCGTCGTTTTGAAAATTATACTAGAAGAAAATAAACAAAAATTATTTTCAAGTAATACCTTTTACCGACAAAAGATTTGTTTTCAGAAAGCCGTGGTTCCACAACATCATAAAGTTTAGTTCCGTTAGCTCATAAGTCAATGTTTTCTTAACAATTCGAAACTATTTTTGAGAGAGCGAAGCCTTTAAAAACAATTCCTCAAACTATTAGCAAACAATACCGCTGCCAATATAATCTGCTTATCCGTCCGTTCTAAAATAGTCCCCCAGAATACAATTATCGCAACGATTGCCGATTGCGCAGAATTATTTTTAAAATCAACTGACTCACCGCGGACGAGCCTTTAATTGAACCATCGCTTTTTTCCCACGCTCCGAAAATAAACTTCCCCTCGCGCGAATCTGATTAAGCATGAAAACGACGCGCTACCTAACGAGATTTCCCCAAAAATCCCCCATAGATCCTCTCTGCGCGCTATTTATAGGGGAAGCCCCGAGGCGTCGCGCAAACAAACAAAGAAAAAAAAATAAAAAAAAAAAATAGGCGGGCTCCGTCGGCATTTTTACCAATTCAGCAAAAAATCCAGGTCTCCCTGTTTATCGAGGCGCACGAACGTCGAGGATAATTTTAATCGAGTTTGCGCGGTACGTTGGCGGCGGCTGTCCTTTTCCAGGAGATTATCGTCCTAAGAGCGTAGGTGGTTTTCACGGAGATCCCCGCGAGTACGGCAGCTAATTTCTGGTACCAAACCCGAGACTACCCTATTTAGATTTGAATGGGATCTTTGAATGGAAGGGAGTGGATGTTTCTTTTGTGCCACGCCGCAATTCAAATATTGAGAAGCGTGGGAGTGGAAATCTAGGAATTCGCGGGAGCTCATTAGAAATGGAGATTTATGGATTAGGTGGAAACATTGTGTTACCGGAAAAGTTGAAATGAAGCTTCGCGCTAACAAGCTCGCCAACTGGTTAACATAGTATACAAACGTTTCGAGGAATCAAAACGTTTTATTCTAATTTAGTGAAAAAATATATTTCAATGCGATCCCATGCTATATTTGCCCGAGTGAATAATTAGAGGAGCTTTTTAAATTCTATTCGAAAGGCTACTAGAATTTTAATTAGCTTATTTGTGAGGCAGTTAAACAGATTGTTTAAATTCAGAGTGGCCGTACTATAAATTAACTGCGCTTAAGATGAAAGATTTAATTTGGCGCAATAGACATTGCGCTTTGAAAGCTCGTCGCGTCGGGAATCCCGAAAGATTTCTTCAAATCAACCGAATTACTGATAAAACTATTTTTAGGAGCCGTAAAGTGGTTGGGAGTCATTGTCACTTGCCAAAAATAATAATTGCACCTTTCCGCCGGTGATGTATTTGTTTTGCATTTTGTCTATTAGGCCTTACAATAAATCTAAACAACCTAGCATAAACAACGACTCAATTGTACAAATTGCAACAATCTGAAAAGTTGAATACTGATTTCATGTTAATGCGGAAGATTTATGATCTAAAAAAGATGTTTCAATTTAATATAGGATTCATTATTGTGATACAATGAAAATTCAATCTTAATTTTAATTAAAAAAAAAAAAAAAACATGCGAAAATTCTCACTTTTATGACCCTAACAATATTTTCAGTTTAAAGATGAAGTGTTTTCTCGCAGCACCAAAAACATACTGTACGCCGCGTATTGGCAATAGTAAAGACCCGTAACTATAAATCAAGCGAATAACAACTCAAGACTTTAACACGAGTATTTCGGTCCGCTTCGCGCCCTCTGCTCATTCCGGGTAACAATAAAAATTACCCCGTCGTTCTTCCTGCTTCCTTCTCTTTTCCCGAAGCCGGCTCTCCTCTCGTGTCACTCTTATTTCTCGACACCAAGCCGGTAGTTGTCCGCCGCCGAAAGCAGCGTAAGCTCCGACCTTTCAAAGTTATACTTTACAAGCGCTCGACTCTGTGTAAACACCGAGGAAACTGATGTGCATCGATCTACTCGACGCGCGAGGCGCATTAAATTTACGGTCGAGTCGTAAATTAAAAAGAGGCTAAATATTGCTTTTGAGGAAGTGCGGGATTTTGCGCGCAGGTGGACAAACCGCGGAGATTGAACGCCAGCTGCAATCGGAAAGTCAATTTTCGCGTGACGTCGGGCTGTTTCAGCGCTTATATGCATGTATACAAGGATGGTAATGGCATTGTGCAACGGTGTTATATTATGCAAGCGCAATTAGAACTTTTGAAAAGTTCACTGCGACCGAAGCGGGAGATATATACATTTATCTCCATGTGAAATGTGCGAATGATGCAATGGCATTAACTTTTTATCAACGCGCAAGAGAGCTTTCGTTTAGTTGATATTGGCAATAAATTATTATACCGTTAGCAAATCAATAATACGTTTGCCGCATTATTTAGAAACTAATCGGATATCATTATACAATATACGTTAGTCGAGCTCGTATTTTCACAGAAATCAAAACATAAGTTTAAGTCAAAACCGCCATAAAGCAGTTCTTCGCTACCTATCGTTTAGCAGGAAAAATATTGCTCTTAATTCGTTCTCCGTTTTCATAAAAAGAGTCAATATTCCTTAAACCCGAAGCACACCCCGGCCTCGTTTAAAACGCCACCCCCTCGCCAAATAATTACTCAGCAATTGCCGCGCAAACAAAGAGTAAGGGCCGATGCTTTAACCAGGAGGGGCGCAAGAAAAAAAAAAGAACGCGAGCCTACCCAACTTTCTCGGACATCAAGATTGACGATTACGGCTTCCGATCCGCGCCAATGTCGCCCCCCCCCCCCCCCCCAGAAGCTCGCATTAGGCGCACGAGAAAAGCGCAAGGGCCTCTTTTCCTCGTGTCTATGTACGCCTGACGTCAGCTGCGGCTTTGTACAGGGGAGTCCGTCGCATCATAGTTTACCCGCGCGACGTTATTTTTATTATTACGCCATTGATTCGTGCGTCGCTCTTTTTTTTCCCCACTTCCTCTTAGCTTTCAACGCCGGCAGGGGAGACACGTGCGGGGATCCTCATTGTGCACGGCGTCACCGATCGAGCGCCTTTTTCTCTGCCCCTACAGAGTTTTATTTATCGGGCGGAGACGCGCGCGCATATAGTTTTTATGCACAGTAGGGTATAGACTTGAACTTGATGTAATGAGGAGGCTTTTTTAATTTGCGGCGCTGCGTTATTATATAGTATAGATATAGTAGACGGTACTTCTTGAATGTTCTGGAATAATTTTACTAAGGGAAGGGTTATAGAATGTATGGGTTATACATAGAATTATAGGATGTGTAGAATAGTAATTGACCAAGTTAAGAGCTGCATTCGGAGCGAATTTTTTTTATTTACTATACGGAAGTTAGTCTAAAAAGCATATATATAAAAAGCGTTCAGTTAGAGTTAGAAACGTACAAAATAAATCAGCGCTTCAAATAAAAATAATTATAAACAATAAATTTAAAAATAATTTTACATATATAAATTCGTTCGATTGCCACTGAAACCCCGGCAGCGATCTATAAAAGTTTGTACACAAAGCAATTATCAGCGATAACCCCAGTTGAAAAGTCCCCTTCATCCAGCAAAGCGCAGAGCACATCAACAGAATTCGCGGAAATTTTATCGTCGCGACACATTCCGTTAACGACTCGCCATTGATAACCGCTTTACAAAAAAAAGAGCTTCGTCGGCGCCCACGCGTGTCTTACACGTGCGCGCCTGCAGCTCTCTCTCTCTCTCTCTTTCTCCCCGGAGAAAACTCGGCACGTAGAGGCGAGAGAAAAATTTCGTGACAAAAGCTCCCGGCCGCTTTCTCTAAAATATAAGGAGGGTATACTCCGCCGGCGTGAGTTACGGGCCGCCGGAAACGAGGCGGGCCGAAGTCACGTGCTTTCCAGCGGCAATGGAAGCGAGAGGCGCTATTTTTCTTGGGATGAGGGAGAGGAGATGTCGGTCCGACGCTAAAGCAGCTGTTTGCGCGAGTCGGCGTGGGTGGCGGAGCTGGATTGTTAACGTCGCGCGAGATTACCTGGTGTTTTGCTCTTGACTGATTTTTTTTTTTTTTTTTTTCTTTTATTCAAGCTATTTTTGGAACGAATACGCGTGACAGTATTGTATTAATAGTTTTGGAGTATGGATGTGATTTATGAATGGAAATAAGATAAGGGCTTTCAATAGAAAATGCTACCGAGGCTTCTATAAAAATTGTTTATTTATACACAATCGATTATATCTTTTTAAAAATGCAACCTTTAAAATTCATTTAAATACAATGTTCGTTCTCTTCATGGTAAGTCACTAGTTTAAAACGATACATTTTAGTCATAATTAATGTAAACATTTTACACAGATTTTACATTACACATAATTCACATTACACAGGTCTCCGCAAAGCCCAAAGCTGATGGGGTACGTGTGTCGCGAGCTCTCCTAATCTCTGTAATGTTCTAATAATCGCATTCCAAATGCATCTCAATAAGCAACAGCAACTGCAGCTTTCTGTACCAGTGTATTCTATAGGCAGCGACAAGTCCGCATCGGGATTTCCGTCGGTTAGACGCTGAGTTTCGGTTGGACCTCGCCCATTCGATTCATTGACGTTTTCCACGTTCGCCCCGAATAAACTTGTTGGATTTTCGTCGTCGTTGTCAGAATCAGGGATTGGCGTAACTGGTGGGCTTGGCGGTAGCTCGTCGTCCTGGTACCGAACTCGATTTCTGCCCCGTAGATTCAGGAACGCTTGGTCGATCATGTTTCGAAATTGCAGAATTACAGGCTCCTTGCGCGGCACTAAATTGAATGTGTTTTGTAGATTTTATAAATTTCACGCTGTGATTTTTGTTAACTAAATTTTTTTTTTTTGTTTCAACTTACTTGTCTGGAAGTTGACCATCGTGAGAACTGATTTTTTTTTTCAATTTCAATTGTACTTTCGAATAACTGTCAAATTTTAATTTCTTGTATATAGTTCAAAGTTTATCAAACTGGTCTTCACCGCAGAGCGTCTGTCTTGCGAGAGAACAAGTCTATTCTCTAGCAAGTCTTCGATCTCAAAAGTAAACAAATATTAGTAAATACACTAACACGAATGCCAAATTGAAACGAACGTTACTTTCTCGGTTGATTATATATTAAGCATGAATAATTTAAAATATATACTTAAAATGGAATTTTATAAATTATTGAATTTTCATCTGTAATCATAATCTGTTCATTTCAAATTTTTTAAATATTTGATGGTAATATATGAGTTTGAAAAGGTGACTTTGCCAACCTTATTGATTTAAACGGGTTACTTTTTTACTTGAATCACAGCTTACTGTTGTGGATTATTCTTTAAAGTTTTTTAATAAATAAATAATTAACAGCTCTTAAGAATATTAAGAATATTCATTAAATCTTTCAAAGATGCGCAATCACTTATATTTAGGAAAAGCTTTTTAAATGAATAAAGCGAAAAATTTATATGCAGTTTTAATGGAAATTATATTTGTTATAAAAAGACATAAGGCGCGAAAGATGGATATATCGGTAACATTTGCAGTATACATTCGATTTAAATAACAGTCTGTTTATTTTTAAATTTCAATCATTCGATTATCAACATTTCGCCATCGACTATCTTTATAATTCAACAAGTGTGGCCGATTCAACGCTATGAATCCACCTTACAGACGCTCAATAAAACAATGCATAAAACCTGCAGACAAAGACTCCCTCTGCTTCCGAGCAATGTTCTCCGCCTTCGTTAATCTCTATCCTGGCTGCTTTCGGAGCTTTCATCCTCGGGGAAACTATTGCGACAGGAAGAGCAGGAGATGGAGCTGTCTTCAGTGGAGTCCGACGAGCACCCATGGCAGGGGAAAAAGATGCTGCTGTTGTCGGAACTTCCTTCACAGGATGATGTGCTGCTGCTGTCGTCGCTGTGTGACGGGCTCGATTCTGTTGAACTCGAAGTTATTGAACTCGAACTTGATACAAGTAACGGATCGTTGCTGATGGCACTGCTGCTGGTGGTACTGGTAGTGCTGCTGGTAATGCTGCTGGTAATGCTGCTGGTAGTGCTGCTGGTACTGCTGCTGGTACTGTTGCTGGAGCTACTATTATTTTTACTGCCAGTAGTTTCGTCTGTATGACTTTCACTGCTGCTTTGGGTAGATGCTGAAACAATAAATTAAGCAATAACTTAATTAAGATGAGCAATTAAGATGAAAGATGTGGTTTATATTTTAACAAATATTCAGTAGATTGAAAATTAATTAATTTCTTGTTTTGAAAAGTACTTAATGGAAATTTTAATTTTAACAATAACAGTAATAAATATATTGGTATTTTAAAATAAATAATAGATAAATATATTGGTATTTTAAAATAGATAATAGATAATTAAAGTATTTTTGCAGTTTTAAAAAAGTAATCAAAATAATTTACTTCATAAAAAATACAACTGATACCATGCAGAAAAGATTTCCAGAAGCTAGCATTTTTTAAAATAAAACAATCAATTAAACTTTTTAAATTTAAGCTATGGTTGCATAACAGGAAAAAAACTTTCTTCAATTAACAACGACTAAACGAGAAAGAGTATCTTCCGAGAAATTAAGAGAGCAAAGAGTCGAATAATAGATCACCGACAGCCGCGAGAGACAATCGCTTCCCGAAATCTTTTTTATAGATTTAAAAGTCATTGCAACAAAACTCACAATGTGCTCTCGCCTTTTTGCGATTTCGGCAGGACAACCTTGGCGGTTTCTTTTTCTTTCCCTTCATCCTGCGAGATGTAGATGGCGCCGACTCTTCTGCGGAAGTTTCCGAGCTGGACATGTGGATTTTTTGCTTCTTCCTTTCCGCGCTGAAATCAGACACTGGGTAGTCTGAGAAGGACGATGTCAGCGGCACGAGATCCAAGAAGTGATTTCGCACCGTAGACGTTATTACTTCTACGAATCCTGAGGAATCACTGGATGAGTTCAGTCGATTGCCAATCGAGTCCTTTATTTCGATTAAGAGAGTCGAGTCTGGAGAAGCCTGAAAAATCTGGAGGAATTTGAATGCAATAAATTATGTATCCCTTAGGTAATCGAGCATGATTTTCCTAACGGCCTCATTGATTCATTTTGATTTATTCAAATATTGCCCATCTTAAAGGCAGTTTAATTCCAAAATCAAGTAAAAACAAAATTATTCAGTCATAAACATTGATTCTCATAGTTTAGTCTGCTCGATATAATTTCGTATTATTAAATTCGCATCGACTTCTGCTTGTGCGCAGCGAGACAACTGACCTCCAAAAGGTGTTTACGGGAATAGAAACAATGGGATCGCCTTCGTAACTCCGAGCGTACAAGTCTGAAAGCGCCCACGCAGCCAAGAAATCCCGGACTGCGCGTAATCGACGATATCGGCCCTGTAATAATTCGCAATTTCTCCGAGCGGCTCCGAGCCGCCGTTCCCTTTCCGCGCAGCGCCTTCCGAGAATCGCCGGAGAAGAGACGGGAGAGAGAAGTGCTCTTAGCTGCGTGTGTGTCTGCTGGCGCTTCTTTCCCCGCGGAAAGAATCAACAAATATATGGTGGCTACTGTATACGCGCGCGCTCGGAGATGTAAATAAACATCGGCCGAACTGCCGAGGCCGAAAATACGAGGGCTCGAGCGCGACGACGGACGAGCGGTGCTTCGATTGCCGTTCCGTCGGACGATGCGGTCTTGTAATTGAGCGGGGATTTACGGGAGGAGTTATGGGCGGGGAATTTTCTTTGGTTTGCTTTTTTTCCGAGACGACGCTCGTATTGTGGAGAGAATTTTTGAGATTCGTTGAAAATTTATTGAGGCAATTTGCAAGTATGAAAGTTCTGTACTACTTTTCGCAGAGCTGGTATAGTGGAAAGCTTGCCATATTTTTGATGGAATAATTATTGAACTCGTAATTTATTAAGTAATTAATTCAATTTGTTTAATTATTAATTTTATTGAATGAACTATAATTTTTCAACTATTTCTCTCCCAATTATTGACCTGAACGTAAATATTATGTACAATTTTAAATGTAAAAAAGCTCTTATTAAAATGTAAGTTTCAAAAGTGCGTCAAAATGCATTTTTACATGCTTACGTGGTGACTAATATTTCGAGCAGCTCTTAAAATGATACGTGCATTACGCGTTCATTGAATGCCAGAAATAAATTATCGTGAACATTATTGTCATCGCGTCTGGAATATAATATAGGCGAAGCGTAAGCAAGCCATTGAGTATTGACTTTCAGTATTGACGTCACAGTACTGTGCGGATTGACCGCTGTGATATAATCGCTATCCTTTTTATATAACGAAGAAATGTTTCAGGAAAATTAGATTATAAAATCGATATGAGAAATGATTTTTTCGGTATTTCACCCGTTATCGACAAAAATGCATAAGACTAGTAAAATTTGTATTTGTTTAATAATAATAAATGCTAATTTAAGACAAAAAAGTTGCAGTTACAGTAAAAAAGATAGAGCCGTATACTCATTCATACGAAATAACATATAAAAATTATAAAAATTTTATATAAATGAAACTAGGAGACAATAAATAGCATTTCACATTGTACCCTAAGTACAACATGCAAAAATAGTTTATTTTCAGTAAAAGAGAAATCTGATACGTTACCTATTTTTTAATTAGAAAGTATCAAATTTTTCAATACCGCCCCAACATTTTCAGCATCCATTAGTCGACGAATTGTCAATCGCCAAAACATCGACAAATTCATCAATTTGTCAAAGCAAAAACTTGAATTTCCAAAAGCGAACACGAGACTCGAGAATTTCTGCAGAGTTCGAAATAAATTTAGCCTGTGCCGAAATATTTCGTAGGTCTGGATTATTGGCAGGGCATCTGTCAACTATACGGAACGGGAATCGAGAATTTCTCCACGGCGTCGCGTGCACGTGATCCGCTTCGAAAGTGCGCCTCTCTCGTTCCCGAATCTCTCGTTTTACATTTGTTTTCGATGCAGCCGATACGCCGCCGAGCCGCGCAAAGGGGTTTATTTTTTCAACGGCGTAGAGACGTTCTCGCGCAGCGCCGAGGCGTCGTTTTGTATGCGCTTCTCTGGATTGACAATTATTTTTGGGGAAAGCTTCTGGTTCGTTAAACTCGGCTGGGAAGAAAGTGCTGACGGGCTGAAAAGAATTTTAAATTAGCGCATATATATATATATACCATGGAGTAAGAGAGAAGGAGACCCAACTCAATAGCAAACGCCTAGGCTTCCTCCAGCCTCCTACAGAGCATTATTTTATTTGATTAATTTTTTTATAGAAAGTTAAAAGATGGTACTATGTGAATGTCGATGTGAATGCAGTGTACTTGCATGAGTTTCGAATAGAACAAAGTGTGAATAAAAGTATCAGAATCTTATCGTTATTTTCATCACGTACCATCTGGCATACGTAAAATTATCCGTATAGTCTAATTTTGGTAAAAGTATTATAAGTATCTACTTGTCAGCCATGCAAAAGTGGAATGTAAAAACGGAACATATTCTCAAATTTATATACTTAGCCGTGCAGCCACTAATTAAATTTAGGTCTTAATTTTAACCATCGCGCTTCTATTCAAGCTAAGTTCCCGTCTTCTTTCGCGCTTTCGATAAAGTTTACAGAATCGCGCGCTCCTCCATCAAGCGTCAATTTCCTCGTCCATTTATACGAAATCCATAAAAAACTCCTCGCCGCGGCTTTATTCGCGACGGCGCTACATCAAAGCCGTCGCGGTCTTGCACGTGCGCCCCCCGTCCTTTCAACAAACTCGCCAGGCGAGAATTCAACAAATAGCCGCGTAACGCGCGCGACTGGAAAAGCGCGAGGGCCGATCGAAAGGCCAATATTTACGTCTTCCGGAAAATCGCGCGCCGCGCCGAGGAGCCTCGTAAGCTTGACTTTCGTCGACGCCGCGCGCGCGGCTTTTGTAAACTCGCGCGTTTTCTCGATCGATCCGCGAGGATCGCCGATCGATACGTATATAATTCGGCTTCGCACTTATTTCCGTGCCCCGAACGTTTGTTGTTGAATGTCGACAAGTTCAAGGCTGGCGCCGCGAAGGTTCCACAAGATTTGCACTAAATTATCGACCGGTATAAGACGCATCGAGGATGCGCTCGTCATCAGGAATAATAAATTTGGGTAGGGAAATTGATCGGTTCGAATGTCGCTGCGTGGATTAAATAAATTTTTAGTTGCAAATATTGGCGTGATTGGAAATTTAGGCCTAATACAACTTTCTTACACCTAATAAACGGTATAAGATTAAACTTGTTTAAAAAGGTAAAAAGTAAATAGTTCGGTTTAAATATCGTAGATATTCTAAATTTGAAGAAGCGCTTAGAATGAGTTTACTTGGTTAAATAAAATAAAAATGATTATGTTGGCTATTATTACGTTTATCAACATGAAACAATGCACAAATGAAGCAGCTTACTCTTAATAAAAATGTCACCCCGATGAAAAAGCAGACAAGTTTTTTTAAAACACAAGAGAGAGAGAAAATGCCGAGGCAGACTATACAGGATCGGCCAAGATCTTTCTTCGGCCTTGACGTTCAAGTAAGTTCAAAGAACTCGCAGGAACACCTACGACAAGTCGTTAGTCCGCGCGCGATTCGTAAAAGGTAGATAGTCCTCAAAAAATGTTCAAAGTATTGTTCTGTTATCGTGACTTTAAAATGGGTTATATTTTATTTAATACGTTTGGGAGATAAGTAAACATGAAATCTCGTTTTCGAGAAACTCTTTTTCTTTATTCAAAAGGATGCCTGCTTTAAAAACCTTATAAGAAAGCAATTCCCCGCGGAAATTTATATTTGCGGAAGAATTTAATAACCGCGCAGCTTTGTACAATTGTAATACGAGTTTCCTTTCTTCTATCCGTTTCACGAAAAGATTTAATATTTTTAATCTTAACTTCGATAACAATTCGGGCGTTTTCTTTAGACATTAGTCTCACGTTAGATTCGAACAAGTGCCACTTATCGAGGCAGTAATTTTCCGAATTAGCCTACAAACAAAAGTGCACGTTACTTTCATCTCTTTCAACGAAACTCGCAGGCATCGAGACCGATATTAAAATCGCTCCGATAATCGGAGCGTCATTAATCCTCGATTAAACTCCTCCCAACGACCAGAGATGACTAAGAGCCCGCGACATAAATGGAGTTTACGGGTCCAGTCGCGTTACACTGCCTCGGCCAGTCGATTTCGCCCGCGCTCACCTACACTCGCGTGTATCGGAAAGGAGAGGAGAGGCTTTCGCTCGCCGCGCGGAAAGAAAACGGAGCTGCCCCGCGCGGAGCTGTTGCTGCCGCGGCGTCGCCGGCACATATATAACAGTGTCATCGCGGGGATTCCGTGGATAGTTGCACGCGACGCCGCGCCGAGCGAACATGATCAAGGTAAGGCTCCTGTTTTCTTTTTTTTTTTTTTTTTCGAGGAAGTGTGCCTGCGTTAGTAAATCGGGCGCTTTTTCGAGGGTAGGGGGGGTCGAGGGAAACGGCCGGAGATAACTGCGTTTAATAAAATGTCGCGGTTCGGGGGAAGGTAGCCGAGTGCGTCATTTCCAAGCGGAAGAGGTGTTATGCAAAGTTCGGGGCTACGGCGTTTATAAAAAGGTTCTTTTCGAGCGGAAATAGATTTTCATTGCAAGAGGATTTGGGTTATCGTTGGATGTTGACTTTTCAGTTTTTATCCAAGTTTCGATTGTTAAAGTATTATCGTTCTAAAAATGTCTTTGTATTAATTAGTTTGATTATTTAAATGCTTATAGAATATAATGTGAAAGGGTTAATATATAAAAGTGTTTTTGTGGTGTATCTTTGAAAGATGGTGCAGTGTCCTTCACATAACAATTTTCAAGGATCCGGGAGAGTTCGCATTTTTCTTTTTATTCCCATACCTGAGTATACCACCGTGACCGAAGCGAACAATGAATCGCGTATTTCATGCATTTTAAATTCTTTGATATTCTCAAAAGATATTCGAAAAATAATAAAAAATTGGTTACAATCTAAGTCAAACGTTTGTTTAATATTAGTCTACTAAAGCTTGCAAAAAAACGAAGTTTATTATATTTTTTAACCCGTTAGCAGCTCAATGAAAATTTGTCAAAACTCTCGATTTAAAAAAAAAATCCGTATCCTAGAAGAGTCGTTCGACCGAAATCAGCAAGGTATCATAAAAATTCCTCTTTCCCCCAGCTACTACTTCTGTGTCTCTGCGTATACGGCGCCCTGGGCCTGCCGGTGCAGACGTTCGAGGTGTTCGACGACGTAACCAACGAGGCCGAGATCATCGAAGCCGCGGAGCCGCTGCCAGGCACCTCGAACCTCTTCGAGAAGCGCGTCCCGGTGATCCGTCTGACGATCCCGGCCGGCTACCTGGGCCTGTACGGGACCAGGAACCTCGCCGAGCGGACCCAGATACCGGCGCAACCGGGACTGATGCTGCCCGGCACGCGGAACCTCGCCGAGAAATCCCTGCCCGAGCTCGCGCTCAGAGTCGCCAGGCATCCCAAGTCCGAGGTGGAGAAAGTCGAGGTCTGAGCTTTCGACCGAGAGAGGTCCGGTTTCGTCGAAGTGGGTCGAAATCCGCGTGCGTTTTATCATGCATCATATTGATGTGCGTCGGCGTCGGCGTTTTAAATTGATTCCGGAATTTGAGTCGTGAGTTTTTTTATAATTATTGTGCTTGTTTTTTCGATTGACTTCTCGAATACCGCGATCCTTGTCGGGCTCTCCGATTGTCGGCAGGCTTGTTCGTTCAATAAATTAGGCTTCGATGATTGACGTTGGACAAATTGTATAAGTTACTGAGTTAATTGTGGAGAATGCTTCTATGTTACATGAATATTATCTGTGATTTTTATCTTTCTGTGACCAATTCGGGTGCATAATGTAAGCAGTTTAACAAGCAGCCATAAATAAATAAAATTTTCAAACATTAAAATTATTATTATACGCATTCATCGCATAAATGAAAAGTTTTGCACCATCTACGAGCTCGAAACGTAATTAGCAAAGTTAACTACAGTAGATTTCAAAAAGCCTCAGAAAGAGCTTTTCTCTTATACCGTACACTCTTATGATAAAATGAAGTTCTGCTGACGACGCTGACGGCTCTTCTTCACATTTACCAACAGAAGTAAAGGTAAAGAAGATGTGCTGTTTTATCTTTGAATGACGGTAACATCAAATTCTGCTAAATTCGCTGATGTACATGCGTTCCTTTCAAATGTACATACACATTTATATAATTTTTTCTTGAAATTGGATTTTGCTTGTAATTGAGTTTTATAAATACAAGTAAAATTAATAGAATTCATTTTCGAATACTTATAATTATAGTTTAGTTGTACTGTACTTATAGTATTTTATTTAATTCGATTTTAAAATTAGATAAAGTAAACTCTTTTTTAAAGATTTAAGATAAACTATTTAATTAATTTAATTAACATATTTTAATAACATTTATTCGTTTTATTATATAATTATTTATGTGCAATTATTTGTTAGTTGTTGTATTAATATTCCTGATGTTTGTGATTAAAAGAATTTAAATTTGAGAATTTAATAGCTATTTTAGATTCTTCTAAAAGCTTCCGCTTTATGACTTTTTTAATTTCAGCTTTTAGCTTACTTCTTACTGCTCAGTGCTTAGTCTAGAAATTTAACCAAGTTATTTCTAACATAGTTAGATGGCAGTAGTATGCGCTGAAAACCGTTCATATAAATTGGTATTGTAATTTCTCAATAAGTTAATATCCTTAAATAATTAACTAGTTTACAGTATAATAGTTACCCGCCAAAAACTTAAATAAGACATTTCTAAGATAAGTCAACGCTCTTAGCTGCACACTCTCGAATTGGCCTTTTGTGCAATGAATACAAATTCAAAAGGTTCGATCCGACGCCTGCGCGATAGTTTGTGCTTTCAAATTTATTAGCGTGCATCGAGCGTGGGAAAGCTAAATCCGGGAGCTTACAACTGTTTAAAGCTAAAACAAATACAAGGTATCGAATTGCCCATTCGGTTACGTATACGTGTGATTTTACGAATGCTTTTTTTGTTATCCAAGTTTTTGCCGATATCAACTCGGAAATTCGTTTATATAAAGTGCAAAACATTTTTGCTCATTTGCATCGTTAATCAAGCTTGAGTTTAATCGATTTTTCAAAAAGATTAAACTAAATATCTCTTTTTCCAACAAATTGACATAAAACTGTTTTGAATTTGTTTAAATTACACATTTTTCTAAAAGCATTCAATCAAAAGTTCTCACTGTAAATCTCCCTTCAGAGTTTGAAAAAAATTCTTTTTTCACGCTCATTCTCAACGAAAAGTTTTCGCAAAGCAAGAGATAACCAAGGCAAAGATTTAATACTTAACACCGTTTGAGCTCGAGTCCCACTTCATTTCAGCGTAAAAATATACTCTATGGAAAAGTATATCTGAGCGACCAAACTTCGAGGCACATAAAATACGGGCGAAGCTCCTCTCGCCCAGGAGAAATTAATTATGCAGGATGATAATGCTTAAAAGCTGGCGCGCTCTACTCTCGGACTACAACTACCACTACATAAGCTAATTATCGAGTATAAGCTCATGGTCGAGAGAGAGAGGGAGAGAGAGAGGGGGGGGGCGGAGGAGAAAAAAAATCGGTGCAAGCATGACGCTGAACGACGGATAATCGAATTACTTTGTCAATTAATCGGCGCTTTAGACTGGCTCTTGAATGTAATTAAAATGATCGACCGACTAGTCTAGTCTTGTCTCCTGCTCTTCCTCTCTCACTCTCTTCTGCTGATTAGACGGCTGATTATCCTCTTGACGAACCCGAAGAACGATGTGAGTAATAGTCACGCGCAACTTTCTCAATGCATTATACGTACGTTCTTGGTTAATTGCAGCCGGGTTTGGAGTATATAAGTTATGAAAACTTTAGTTTAATAATACTAATTTAGCTTAATCCTGTGATTTTTAGTAATCTACTTATTGGAGCTTACGAATACTATTGTATAGCAAACCAATGTTATTAGTTTATTTAAGTTTCCAATATCCTTTTTCTGAAAGAGGAATGAATAAAAAGCATCTTTTAATATCATTTTTCAAGATGTAAAGATTTGCATTTTTATCGCGAAGATTGTTTTACCGATCATCATTTAAAATTTGAAGAAACATTACAGGGCTCCGAAAAAAATTCTAACACTCGACTTGATTCTTTATTAAATCCGACAAAATATCTGCTCATTTTGTTGCAATACCTATACGTACAAAGGCCGTCGTCGAGTCAGAAAAATGGAAAATTTGTAACCGCGTCAAAAATGCCTCCGCTACTCTTCCGCGAACGTCTGATCAGCTATTGTGTACAGCATTTTCCCCGGCACAAAGACTTCCGCCGAAGGATCGATCGGAGGTCTCTCCGCGCTTTTCCCTCGGCGCGGTGAAACGCGAGAGAGAAAGAGTAACGAGAGATGAAAAGTAAAGTAAAGTGGTATGCAGCGACATCGTCGACATCGCCGTCGTTGCCTTTTAAACGTAATCGGATTAAGCCCCAGAGATCATTAGCTGCGAGCTCGCATCGTGCAGTTGTGTGTCCATTAAAGCGAGCGAGGCCTCCCCGAGTTCAATTCCTCATTGGCTCGCTGCGCGACTGGACTCTAATTGATTCGTGCAATTAACGGTTTCTTTCTTGGGGGCTCTGCATAATTCGCCAGGAAATTTTGCAAAGTGCTCCCCCCCCCCCCCTAGACGTCGAGGGACTAATGTTATTCCGGAACGGAGTTGTCGATGGCGGCTCTTCGCCTTCTGCCTTCGAGGATAATGAAGTAAGTTTCGAGATGCAAGTCTGCGTAATGGTGCGAAAATGCCGCGAATACGAACTCTGAGTTATGGTTCTTACATTATTCGATTTACCGATTGTGGGAATCGCTGAAAGCTATCTAGAAGGAAAAGATCTGCCAAGAGTTAATGTAAGCAATATTTCATCAAGGTTAATAGTCGAATATTAATATCATTACATATATACTCTACGAAAACCTAATACCTTTGTCCGTCTGCGTTTTGAAAATAGCATATATAGTATTACCAATAATAAGGCAGTAATTGAAGCAGTAAATAAAATGAGTAAATATCTTTTCGTGGAATTCAACCCTGTAAAAGGTTCTGTATCAAATATTTGTAATTGATCAAATTGATAAAATGAACAAAATTGTAAATATTATATTAGTATTCGTTGGAAAATCAAAATTGAACCCTCCAAACTTTTTTTGAAGAAAAATTACCTTTTAACAAAGGTATATGTATAAGCAAGTACAAGTTTCCGAGCGTCATCCAATTTTTAGTAGTCTATAATTGTTAATAATTACTCTTTCTCTTTTCAAATTAAAACTAATCTTTTTGAAGTAAAAAAAAAATTTATCTTTCTTTTAACTTTTTCTACCTTCTATAAAATAAAAAATTGTTTAGATTTCCAACAATTATTTCTTGTTGGTAAAGTAAAAAAAATTTAAACAAATCAATCACATCTTTTTTAACATTCTTGTCATAAAAGTACTGAAATCTGTTTAAAATAGCAAGTAATTTTTTACTTTATATGTGATCGATTGGTTAATTTTAGGTAACTCAGCCTTCCAAAGTAGCGAAATCAGAAATTATTGGCAAGTTCTTTCGAATTCTTATCATTATTATCCTTTCGACAGTGCGGAAGTATTCAAATTACTCTCGTTTTTATTAAAAACATTGAGGGAACTACGTCAATCTTTCAGAAATACGATATACAATATACTTGCGGGCCCGTCGTTATTTAATTTCTTGGTGAACAGGTATCCTATGTGCCGGGACTTATTTATTCGTTAATTTACGTTTATTTAGAAATGTATCTCTTCATTATTTTAACATATGCGAGTGGGTGATGAACATTCTCCGGTCCTAAGTAATGCGAACGTGGTTCCAGGACGGATTTTTTATTTTATAAGAAATAGAAAAAGGTATTACGGTTTTTCTACAAAAAATATACATCGTTATATTTTGATTTTATCCTTGAATCCAGCTTATCGTTATAATTTAATTAGTTATAAACTTAATTAAATTCTACTATATCATCAATTTTATATTAATTACTTTAAATGAGATGTAGTATTTTATTTACATTAGAACAAAGTTACTTATTCTACTTTCGGTTACTTTAATCTTAATTTATATATCATAGAAATCACAAATAATCTATATGCATATATTATTTTAGTATAACAAGTTCAAAGAATAGATTTTTATAATTAACAACTAATAATACAATTTAAAGTAATTTATGTCAGATGCAGTTCAATTGTCCAGTCGACTTATAAAAATCTGTTGAAATTATTTTATTTCCTACTATACATATATATGTGTATATGTATATTACATAACATTAGAAGCTCTTATACCAGATTTTGTAAAATTTGTCTTATAATCTTAAAATAGAACACAAATCCTAAATTAAAAATTAATTTTTACTTTCTTACATTAATTCAGGCAAATAACTTTTTACAAAATAATGCAGTAAGCTGTAGCTTTTTTAGGACATCCAACTGGATTCAAAGTTTAATTTTTACATTAATTTTTGTTTATAAAAAACACAAAAATAATTATTAATATTTCAAAAAATTTTATTATTTCATTTCTTTTTATTTTGAAAATTAGATCAAATCTTGATAGATTTTGTTAAATGCTAGTTATATGCATCTTTCTAAAATCGAGAATATTACTGATTTTAACGATATTTAATCAGAAGTAACGGTTTTAATAGGTAAAGTAGGCTTTCCTTTTTAACATTCGATTTTCAAAAATGTATTTAGCATTAGTTTTTAATATTAATTTCGATCTGCAGTATTACAAAATAGACAAATGCTTTTGTGCGTATTACAGCGGTGTTTACATTGCGCCGGCGAAAGAAATAATCGTAGGTATTTAAATACTTAAAAAATAAAAAAAAAAAAAAAATGGAAGGTTTCATTTATTTGAAACTTAAATCAATAAATTTAAAGGTTAACCTTTTTCTACTCAGCAGTAATACCCTATACAGCCCAACGATCATAATTTTTTATTTAAGTGATAATCTCTATAATATTATTGCTAGTACGATATTTTCAGAAATAAATAATAATAATAATAATAAAAATATTTTAATAGATTTAAAGTTTGAAAATTTTAGATATTTATTTATTATTATTTAGGATTAATTTTTTTATTATATATTTATTTCCTCCTTATTCTCTGCTTCTTTTTAGACCATTTGTTCAAGCCATTGTCGAAATATTAAACAAAACATTAACATTGAGAACGCTCTTCTCTTATTGGTCAGTAGAAAATGTAGAGATAAAAGGTAATTTTGACATATTTAAAATAATAGAAAGATAACAAAAAACATATGAGAGGAAAGAGAATTTAACGCTGAATTGATTGACGTTTTAGAGTAATAAGACCGAATCGCAAATAAAGCTGGTAAATACAAGTACCACTCAGTCGTATAATAGACAGGAAACGCGTAGTAAGCCGCGACAAGAATCGTCTTTGAGCTTCCTCGACTCGCGACTACAAATTTGTTTATAACTTTTTATCTATTGCATTTAGAGAGACGCGGTTTTCACGCAGACCTTTGTTAATACTTATTGCATAATTTTGTCGACAAATATTTGACAATTTCGAAAATTCATAAAACTTTTGTGCATTAAAGAAAAAATTTTTCTGTATTAAAAGTTAGTTTTTTTTTAATTGTTTTTAGTTTAATAAAATGTTTAATCAAATAGTGCCTGAACAGTATGTATCTAGAAGTGTTCAGGAATGCCATGGAATTTCTTCTAATTATTTGGTTAATACTAGTCTTC